>RPOG01005242.1:0-24612 GCA_008086565.1 Thalassoma bifasciatum | reverse complement strand
ATTTTTAACCATTATTCTCATTTTGGATAAGGAAAAACAAACATACAAGTGGGATAAAAGTAGAATTTGTGAGCACTTTATGTTTTTTTTCTTGCTGCACAATAACTAAACTTGATCTTTGTTAAGGAAATTATGCTCCAAGTGTTATTAGTTAGCTATTACTTTTTAATTACAAGTGTTCTTCTTCATAACGACACTGATTTTTTTTTTAATGAAACGGATGTTAAGTTGTTATATCACCAAAAAGATGACATAGGACGAGTCTCTAAATGTGGATTATAGATGAAAGTTAATAAAAAAGAAGTATCATAAGTCTGAGAGGCAGAAATGTGATTTCCACATATGTGATTAAAAACAAAAAACAATCAACAAAAAAAGCACTGTTTGCTTAGGCGTACACCAAAAAAAAAAAAAAAAAAAAAAAAAAAAAAAAAAAAAAAAAAAAAAGGACGTCATGAATATCTTTTATCTTATTTTTCTATGTTGCAATAGTTTTTGGTTTTCCCAAATTTTCATCTATGTATCATATAGTGAAAAGGGTTAAATAGTCATTAAGAAGCCTTGTAAAATTTGCATATTCATTTTTTTTTTTTAAAGAAGAAAAAGTCAAATACTTTTTGTCACTTACTTTAGAAAGTGAAACCCAGACATTATGTAGATTTTTTAAACATAGATTGAATTATTTAAAGCCTTTATCTCTTGAAATGTTGATGATAATGGCTCATAGACGATAAAAACCCAAACTCTAGTGTCTCAGAAAATGAGAATAATACAAAATCTTTGCTACTTTGTGGCCAATTTCCAAATTTTCTCCCAATTTTCACCCATTTTTGCCACCTTGAAATAATTTCAAGTACTATATCTTGCTGTTTTTTCCATGTTTCACCACTTAGTTTCTTACAGTTTGGCTCTTTAATTTGTCAAGCACAAAGCATCTACTGCAAAAAAGTTGTGTCTGGTATTATAACACATTTGATGCATAAGAAATAATGCACTGTCTGGAATTAGAATATTGCAGGAGGCTTCATTGCATTATAATCTAATTTGTAATTCAGCTTAAAGTCACTTAACGATGAGAACGTTTGGAGTAAGAGCGCTTTCAGAGCTGAGTTTTGTCTGAATTTATGTAAATACAATAGATAAGGAAGTGATTACTATCAACTTAAGAGACATTTAACAACAAAATAACAGTCAGATTTAAAGCGTGCAAATCTCATCTGCAGTATCTGGAAACCTCATTTTCGTCTGATATAATGTGGAAAGAAGCTCAGTCTCTCTGTGTTTTTCTGTGCGAGTAAAGTGGAGTCAATTAGATGTTTTGTGTCCATTAACCGAAGCGCATCACTGCCGCAGTTAATGGACAGGAAATGGACGCACACTTGACCATAAGTCCCACTAAGATCCCACCGTTTCCACAGCTCATGAGCCTCCTCTGCGCCTGCATCACTTTGATAACGAGTCATCAGCTGCAGAGAAACTACACCTCACTGTGCTTTAACAAACGTTTCATTGATTGCATCTAAATGTTGAGTTTAATTCAATAAACTGTTTCCAGGGTGAGATGTTTGCAGTCCAAGATAAAGCAAAACAGAAAACTTCACAAATGCATCTTTGTGTTTCTTTTCCCCCCCTCACTCTGGCAGCTGGAAAGTTGAAAGCTTGGAAACATCTTTTTGCAAAACCTTCTGAAGCCATTTTTGTTTCCAATTATGCAAATTTTCCACGCCTGCAGCTCATAGCTACACTGTGCAACGAGAGATGGATACAGGAAATTTAAACACCACTTTTGGTCAAACTTGACATTTGCAGATCCCAAACCTTACTGAGGACATTAAAGTCTGTGTGTTTGCTGCTTTAATGAGCTGCCAGTTATCTCTGCGCCTGTTACTGAAGCTTAAGGAAAAGTCTGTTGATCCTTTACAGACCTCACAGAGAAAATTCGCTCCTTTTTTTTTTCTAAAGGTCAAAATCTTCCAAAAGTTTCAGATTCAGAAAGAATTCTTAGATCTTCAGAAGATCCTGAAATCCTGCAGCTCATTAGTCCCCTTTTGTTCCGAGTGGAAGCCATTGTGTTTTAGAGCATATGCAGCAAAATGTCAACAATCCAGAGCGAGCTGCATGTTAATGAGCGCCGTGTTTGTGCGTTCTTATCCCTGGAGACTGAACTGCAGCCACATGGTTCTTAGATGCACAGTTATGTGCCCGCTCTGGCTGCCAGTTTCAGTAATTACTGAGCCTGAAACAATCATGTTTGCTCATTGGCTGAAATTCGACCACACCTCATCTCCCCCCTCGCAGTCACACACACTCACACACAGAGTTCACAGGACAAACGGGTCTTTATGTGGCTGTTTTAAAGAGCCGCACTCAGCCCGCTCGCCTCCAGCTGCACAGACGGAGTCAGTCCTGTCGTTTTGTTCTCTTTGGATTCTTTGTGTTACTGCAACCACAAAAAGCTCTGATCTTTTATGAGTCGTCATAGTTTTTGATCTTTGTTTTGATCTCAAGTTGCTGCAGGATAAAAAAAACAAAAACTTGCTCTGAATCTTTTGCGGAGTCACTCCCTGTTAAACAAACGTCAGGAACACACACGGTTCATCCTGGAGCTGGAAGGTGTTGAGTTTTCTTAACAAACACGACTGATGTTTACAGTCAGCATCTATCAGCTCATGTGGAGGTTTGAAAAGTGAAACTAAATACATGCAAACTCCTCATCAGTCACAAAAAAACTGTTTATTTAGATGCAGGGCTGAAGAATTTGCAAAAAAAATGTAATTGCACTATTATTTTTAGCCTCAACATCTTATGTGTTTCCAAACAAACACTTGCATAAATCACAATTTGTTAAAAAGAGAAACATAAATAGGTAAATACAACTAGGAATAAGTACGTTTAAATACAGAAGAGCTTTTTTGACTCATGTGGCAGAGTGATATCAAATGATAAAGTGAAGGGGATGATCTTTTTTTCTTTTCTCTATTTGAATAAGAGAAACATATACAATAGAGGAAAGTGAGACTTTATATTGAAAAAATATCCAAAAAAAACCCTGTTTGCTCATACAGGTGCATTTAAAAAAAAAATATATATATATATATATCATGAAAAAGTCAGATATTTTTGGTCTCTAATTCAAGAAAGTGAACCCCAGATGTTATATAGCCTCACAAGTGTTTATGATTATGGCTTACAGATAATGAAAATCCAAAATTCTGTCTCAGAAAATGTTCAAAAAGCAGCAAAAATGAGTGTTAAAGGGTAAAAATTGGAAAAAAAACGTGGGAATTGACCATAAAGTAACAAACATTTTCATAAGCTTGACATTTTATGTTCAAAAACCCCTTTTTTAATTGATGTTGTGTAATACTCAAATTTTAAGAGATGCTGAGTCAGGAAAATGGTCCAAAAGAAGCAAAAATGGATGAGAACGGGCAAAATATTGGAAGAAAATTTGGAGAATAGTCAGAAAATATTAAAAAATGGTCCATAAGCAGCAAAATAATATGAGTTTAAAGTGACTAAAATTTCCCAAAAGCAGCAAAAATGGGTGAGAACAGGCAAAAAATAGAAAGAAAAACCATGGTAGATAGTCAGGAAGTATTAAAAAATGGCCCAAAAGCAGCAAAAATGGGTGAGAACAGGCAAAAATTGGAAGAAAATTTGGAAGATAGTCAAGAAGTATCAAAACATGGTCCAAAAGCAGCAAAAAAATTGGTTGAAACAAGCAAAAATAAGAAAGAAAACTTGGAAGATAGTTGGGGAGTATCAAAAAATGGTCCATAAGCAACATAATAATATGAGTTAAAGGTGTATTAAATTGCCCAAAAGCAGCAAAAACAGGTGAGAAGAGGCAAAAATTAGAAGGAAACTTGGAGGATGGTCGATAAGTATCAAAAAATAGTTCAAATGCAGCAGAAATGGGAGGAAACAGGCAAAAATTGGAAGAAAATTTGGAAGATAGTCAGGAAGTATCAAAAAAGGTCCAAAAGCAGCAAAAATTTGGAGAATATTTGGAATGTGGTCACAAAGTATCAAAAAATGGCCCAAAAGTAGCAAAAATAAATGAGTAAAAAGTGACTATAGAAGTACAAAAACAGTCTTGAGAAGCAAAAATAGTTCTTAGTTCATAGAAATGAATATTATTTTTGCAAAACAATCCTTATGATATTTTCTTCTCTGTAATAGTTATGGTTTGAAAAATACCCCAAGTTTTAATGGATAATTGTAGTCCAGTTAAAAATATTTGTACTATTAGTTTTTGGATCTTTTTGATGTTTTTCTGCTTCACTCTGTGGAGCTATTTACACATTTACATGCTCTCAGCACGGAAGATGTTGGGCAGGAGTTATTTTTTAAACCTGTCTCATTTAATCCAGAACTTTCTGGTTCAGTTTCTGTGACATCAACAGTTTATACTGTGCAGTAACTTCACACGCTGCATGTTCAGTTATGGAGCTGCATTAAAGTGATTGAAGATGAATCATAAAAAGCGTGAAAGGTGTGGCAGCATTATGTGTTTCTGGTCACATGGCATCAACCGCATTGCGATAAAAGTTGTTGTGCATGTTCTCACCACAGCTGCAGAGGTCACATGTAACACTGAAGACCAGCAAACGACCTCAGATTTACTACGTTTCTTCATTGGTGTAGAAGACAAACGGATGTTGCAGTTTTCTTGATGTCACTTATTTAACATTAATTCACTGTGTCACCTGTGAACACATAGTTTTTATGCTTCTTGCTGTTTCGTGCAGCTCAGCATGAAGTCTTCTCTCATCAAGCTTCACTTTCTGCTGCCATGGCGACACACACCTGTCACTGGTTGACAGCGTCCTGGACAGAACGGCCTGAGTGGTCAGCATGCTGGGAAACGCTCAGCGGGACGTCCTGATTGGTTGACAGGCGGCTGATTCAGGAGCAGCTGTGGGTTTGACTGACGGGTCTGAGAATGTTCTCTGACGGACGGCTGACTCTTCATTCAGGCGTCGTTTTAGACCTAAAGTACTTATCCGACATTTTCTCTCATCTCTGTCTCTTCTGTACTTGAACAAACATCAACTGTTTAACTTGTCCAGAGAAAATAACACGTCTCTGTTGACTTTGTGGCTGCTGACTTTTTCATGCTCTCTTTGTCTGCATGTTTACACAGATTAAAGAGTTTTAACTAGAAATTTCCTCCTTTCTTAAAAAAATAAACATCCATTACATTACTGTGTGTGTCAGCTAACAATCACTGTATCACTTTGTCGACTTCTCACTTCAGTTTCACCTCTTTAATCCCACTTTATTCTGGACGATATTTCATACTGTCTTATAACTGAAGAACCACAAGGTCAAAATTCATCAGTGACACCTCATTTGAAAGATTAAAGTCTCTAATATCAGAAAATGTCATGTTTTAATATGTGGCTTAAGTCCACATCAGGATAAAAGCAGCTGAAACATTTTTTTTTCTCTTTGTTTTTTATGACCATCTTTGAAAATCAATCACTTCAAGATGCTTTACGCAAGACATACGACATTCACCACATCACTTCTACACCTTCTCATCTACATCTGGGTGACATTTGAGCTTTCTAGTTAAAACTTTGTAGGAGTGAGAGAGTTTTTAGTCTCAGGTACAGTTGTACTCACTGTCCGCGCTATCGTCTGAAGTCTTCGTGCAAACAAAACCAGCTTCATCAGTGCTCAGTGTCCTCTTTATTTTGGTTAACTTTGCTCTCTTAATGAAAAGGTTCAACAAAAATCATGAAACTGTAGTTCCAAGTCACAGACTGTACCTCTTCTGTTGTGCACATGAATGTGAATGAAGATGCACCACACTAAATATGTCTCGTTAATGATCTAAATGGCTACAGATGGAACCCTAATGTGATTGGTTAACTGTTAGAGTGATCGACAGAGCTGTTCGCAAACAAACAACCTTCTGATAGAGTTTGCAAAACCACTGTGTGCTTTCGGCCAGTCAAGCAGGGAGCATTTGTCGTCTATCACAAGCTATCCTGGCATGATATCTCCACACATAAAGATGTGGTCACTTGTTTTCCTGTTGCTAGAACCCTAAATAAAACAAACACACCCAGTTTTGTCGGATTCACATTGAGGAGGAAATGCTCTAAGACTGTGAAGCTGCTGTTATTGATGAGAACGGACACGACAGACAGACAAACAACGGACTTTACAGGAGAAATTTCACCACTTGGAATAATTTGATGAAACTACACTTTTGATATGTTTGAACTCTGGATTCCTCTGGTGGAAAGGAGAGTGAATATTCAGGGTACGAGCTACGAATATGACATAATGACCCCCGAACAGGTAGGACGCCCCAGTTGTCTCACTCTCCAGTTTTGCTGCAGGAAAGTTAAAGCTCCCATGTTGATGTGGTGCATGATGTGTGTGTGTGTGTGTGTGTGTGTGTTTCTGCTGACTGAGCTCTGCAGACGTCGTTTCTGTGCGGTTTATGTGCAGCTGAGTGATGAGGGTGCAGCTCGTAAGGAGAAGGATAAATAATGCAGGAGCTGATAGGAAAGCTGATGTCATGGAACAAAGTGTCTCAGGAGAAAAAAAACACGTCTGTATCGTTTGATGGAGCTTCTCACACCATCGACTCCCCCACTAACGGAGGAGAGTCACGCCCTCGTTCATGTTACACTGCATCACAAAAGAGAGAGAGAGAGAAACATGTCACTGATTTAATTTATTTTCTCTTCTGTTTCAGCAAATCCAAAGAATGCACCCTCAATGCAGGTGAGAGGGGATTTCTTCAAACTCTCAAACACAAATGCACAGTCGCTTTTTTTCTGCATCTTACACAGTTTCAGTCTTTCAAAGCTCCAAAAGTGAAGTTAATTAGATCTTTTGTTACTGCTACAAAGCGAACCAGAGAGGAGAAATCTGATTTGATAAAAAGTCTTTGGATGAAAAACAAAGATACAGGATTCAAAAATTAAAGGAAACAAAGCGTTGACTCTGTAATGACTCAACACCTTCATGATCCAGTTTGAACGTCTCTGACTCTAAAGAAGATTATTATTTGTCACCTATTCAAAGTTAAAATGTTTAAAAGTCACCCATTTTAACTTACTTTAACTTGTTGCTTTTATAAAGTTTAAGTGTTATTATATTCATGGTGTTTTTAATCATCTGGTAAAGTGTCTTTGAGTGCTGAGAAAGCAGCTTTTAAATGAAATATATTATTAAAAAAATCACTCCTTCACTGCAAAAACTCAAATATTCACAAGTATTTATGTCTTATTTAGAGTAAAATGTGTCTTTTTAATCTTTAAAATAATCTCTGCATGTAACTTCACGTCACTTTTCATTGTTTATTTTAGACATCTGTAATGTTTAATGTACAAAGTGATCGTTTTTCTATTTTTTCCTAAATTTCTAATATTTAAGTCTTTATTTTAAGTCTATAATTATTATTATTTTTATTTCATTATTGCATTTTTGCACTTTGATTGTATGATGCTGTGAGGAAAAAAAAAAATCCCATAGGGATCATTAAAGAATATTATATTATATTCTGCTCTGTTTCGCAATATTATATTATGTTATATCATATTATACTCTGTTCTGTACTATTGTATTCTATGCTATGCTATTCTATTATATTCTGTTCTATTCTATTCTGATTTACTCTTTTCTATTCTGTTCTATTCCATTCTATTATGTTATATTATACTATATTCTATGCTATGCTATTCTATTCTATTATATTCTGTTCTGTTCTATTCTATTCTTTTCTATTCTATTCTAACCTATTTAGTCTTGATATGAGCCAAATTCAACTTACACATGTCAATTTCAAGATATATTAAGACAAAAATGAATCCCAAATTGCTTGTAACAACTAAAAAAATTCTGCTAATGGGGTAAGAAAAATTTGCATTTCAAGTTTCTCGAAATTGGATTAAAGTTTTAAAACCAGAAACCTTTTTCTTACCCCACTGGCAGATTTAAAGACGTAGTTTTTGTCTTAACTTTAAACATGACGTGACTCCACTGGTCAATCTGGCTCATATTACGTCTAAAAAGACATTTTTTTTAAACGTAAAATTACACTTAGATTTCCATTTCCTTGCAGTGTTCACAGCCCAAATTTTGTCCTTCAAAATAAAAGCATGTAATTTGATGTTCCCTCTAACCACTTTTCCCTTTCTTTCTCCCTGTGCGTCTCTTTTAGAGGACAGCTACGTGAGGATGTTCCTCCGAGGTCGTCCCGTCACCATGCACATCCCCGACCAGCAGAAAGAGAGCTACAGCATGGACCAGAAGGTGGCGCTACCAGATCGCAAGCTCAAACTGCAGTGGGTGTATCCTTCAGACCCAACAAAGGACATGAGGAACAAACGAAATTTTCCTTCGTTTTTATTATAAGTCATAACATGTAGGGCTGAACCAAATTTTATATCTCAGTATTAATGCCAGATATTGATATAATGTGACTATGGGTTCAGCAAAAAATATTTTAGTTCCACATTATCAAAGCCAGACATATGGGAACTGACAGCCACCAGGGGGAGCAGTTTTTGTGGAGACATCAGTTTGAGTGGATGATCATGGCGTCCACTGATTATACAGTCTATGATTCTAAAGAGTCATTATTCATTAAATGTTAACTTTTCAACAAGGTAATTCACTTATATCAACATCTGCAGGCTAACAGGAAAGCTATAAATTCCAATTATCAGTTTTTTTAAAATTACGTATACGATTTGAATTAACAAGATATGCTATATTGTCACCTGTTGAATTTAAATCAAGTTTTTTTGGGGGTAAAAAATGACGTAAATTGCACATGCATAGGGGTCAGTGACAAAAAGAGGGTCTAAAAACGTATTTTTAAAAAGTTCTTTAAAAATGGATTGAAACATATTTCTGAGAGAAGAATTATGTTTTCTAACAGATTTCAGTAGTTGACCCACATTTCAAAGTTTTTAGGTTCATTATTTTTTAGTATTTTTAATTTGAGCACCCAAAAATGTCAGGTGGCTCAACCAAATATATGAAAATATATTTATATGTTCCTGTTATTTTTTCTGTGTGAAATTATTGGCAAGTATCTCTCAAGTGTCTGTAGTGACTCATACATTTTCATTTTGTGTGTTTCATTTCTTTTATTTGTGAATAAGATAAATAATTTGATGTTAAAATAACATTTCACATTATTACATTGGTTGTACCACCTGACATGGAAATTGTTCCAGTCACCAATGAAGTGAAAAAACCTTTTTTATCAGTATTTCAGAGAAATCTACAAACTTTTCCACTTGGTCACAAATGTCATTTGGGCTCCTCTGGCTGATGCAGTTTCCTGTTTCCTGTTTTATTCTCTTCACTTTAAAATAAAAGTCTAATGTTACGGTTGCACCACCCTGACATTTGACAAGGTGAAAATTACGGGACAAAAGTTTTTTAAATTTCTCAACAGCTTTAAAATTCTTTTTATGTGCAAAGAATGTTTTATTCAAAAAGGTTCAAGCATAAAATAATGCCACTGTATTTTTAATTTCCATTTACAATAACTGACATTCAATTTTTAGAGTTTAATTACTGTGGATACTTGTCAGGACGGTTGCACCACCTGACATTTTGGGGGTTTGAGGAACCAAAACACAAAAAAACATGTTATATTTTAATAGTTTAAAGATGTGTTCAAATAACACAGGTTTCATAGAATAAAGAAATACATGTGATGAAATACTCAATTCATGATGGAAGGAATTATTGCACTCGGACACAAAAAAGGGACGTCATGTCATTGACCCTAATATCAGATAAGTATCTTACACCAAAATCAGATCAGGTCGCCCCCAGTTAAAGAGTTTGATGCCCTTTCTTTACACACTGTTCCCTAACTCTAAGCCTGGATCAGGTACGGCTACCGTGGACGTGACTGCCGCTCCAACCTCTACCTGCTCCCCACAGGAGAGATCGTCTACTTCAACGCCTCCGTGGTCGTCCTCTACAACACGGAGGAGCAGCAGCAGAGACACTACCTGGGACACAACGACGACGTCAAATGGTTAGAGAAAGGACGACTGACACGAACTGTTATCCAAGTCCTGAGTGACATTTCTAACTCGCAGGTCTGTCAGCGCCGAGTCAACGGCAGCAGAGAGAACAGAGAGACTCAGGATCTTTTGTGACAACTTTTCAGTGTGATATTTAACCCTGTTGAAAGCTTTAAATTCTTAATGCCTTCCTTTGAACAACACGTCTATTATCCTGAAACACCTGACACCTCAGCACGCTGCAAAAACTCAAGACTAAGCAGCTCTTTTTGTTTTGTGTCAGTGTTATCTTTAGTAGAAAATGTCTGTTTAGACTTCGTATCTACCACATTTACCAAACCAGTTCAGAAAAATGTCTTATTTTAAATTGCAATTGTGATTTTATTTGTGCAATTATTTCTAGTTTCCCATCTTCTATGTTCTTGAACAAACACATTATAGAACATAAACAGTTACATTAATTACAGCACAACAACAACAACCCACTACCACTACAACTGGGACTGATTTTTACACATTTTACTCACTTTTTCTTCTTTTTTACCACTTTTGGAACATATTTTTATACCTTCTCACTATTTTCCATGTTCACTCCCAATTTTGCCCAACTTTACACCTTTTTTTGCCACTTTTGCACCATTTTTTGCATGAAAGATTATTTTCCAAGTTAAATCCAATCTTTCTTCCCATTTTTGAATTATAATACCACTGTTTTTGTCACCTTTTCACCATTTTTGGTAATTTCTAAATTTTTTATCATTCCCTCTGAAATTTTTCTTGCTTAATTTTGTTGCTTTTTAGCCATTTTAGTCACTTTTCACTCTATTTTGCCACTTTTGGACCCTCTTTGAAACCTTTTGAGTATTTACAAGTTTTATCCCAATCTAAATGCCAATTTTTATTGGGGCTTTTTTTGGCTATTTTTAAAGTTAAAATAAGTTTTATTGCTGTTTTGGCCTCTCTTTTTGTCTCTTCTACTTAGGTTTTTTTCTTTTGTAAAGGTAGTTTTTAACAGCTTGTCTCTTTGGTTGAGCAGAGTTGAAAACATCTGCTGTAAAAAATGTAGCTGATATTTTGACACATTTCAGATTCGAAACAGTCCACGTTTAGAATATTACAACAGGAAATATTGTGATTGGATCTTATTTGCGATTTATTGCCCAGCCCTCGTAGACTTCCGTGATATCAGAATAATGTCTTGATGCAAGAAACTTTTTTTCTCACCCATTTGGCAGACGATTACTTCTTCAATTTAAGCAATTCAGACATCATTTTTGTCCTAAGTTAACTTGAAATAAGACATTTTCTTGGCCTGGTCTGGTAAATTTGGCTCATTTAAGTCTTAAGAGATAATTTTTACTAAAAATAAGACACAAACACTTGTTTAGATTTCAGTTTTTGCAGTGAACATTCACCGAACAACCAGAAACACATTTTATTTCAAGATAATAAAAGGCATCAAGTTCCCTAAACTTCAATTTTTTTTTTTTGTAGGAATTGAAATGTCATTTTAGTCTTTTAATAACTTGAAATTAAACACTTTTCGGTAACACTTTAGATTAGGGAACACATACTCACTAAGTGCTTATTAACATGCATATAAGTAGCTAATTAGTATTTATTAAGCACGTATTAACCCTTTATTCTACCTCTATTGCACCACAAATTCAGACTTTTCCATATATTAACTCCTAATTATTAATTATTGACTACAAATTAATGAATATGTGTTCCCTAATCTAAAGTGTTACCCACTTTTCTTGTCTTATCAAAGATTAAGGCTCATTTTGAGTCTTGTAACATATTTTATAAAAAAAAAATAAGACAAACAGTTCCTTAAATTTCGGTTTTTGCAGAGTTTCTCGTTCGGCTCGTTCATTGAAATCTTCCCCGAGTTTGTTTTAGTGTCAGACATCTGTTTCAGATTCTCGCAGCTGTTCATTGTTAATCTGATCTCTCTTTAGTAACGAGCTCTGGTTGACATTTTGAGAAAGATCGCTGGCTGGATGTAAATAAACCGACTCCCCTGAGGCATGCTGGGAAAGCTCCTTATCTCTACAGGGAAACATAAAGCTCTGCTCTCCCACAGTGATGTAATGAGCTCTCTCTCAGTTTTTCAGAGGAGATGTTTTTTCTTTACAGCTGTAGATTATACGACAGGAAGAAACAATAACACCAACATTTCTACTGCATGTGAAAAAAAATGTTCCACAGCTCTGTTGTTGTCTAAAGATGCATTATTCTTTCTGTTTGACGCTGTTAGTTTTGTAATTTGGTGTTAAAATCTCATCATGTCTGAATCTGTAAATCCAACACGGCCTCTATGAAGCTGTGTGGAAAATTCAAATGAAGCAGGAGTTTCTTTTTTTTCCTTCTGTTTCCAGCCTGAGCGTGCATCCTGATATGGTTACCATAGCAACTGGACAAGTGGCTGGAAACTCTAAAGATGGAAAGGTAACAAGTAACACCTGATTACATCCTCATTTTCACACTTTCATTCACTACGATGAACGTGTTTCCTGAGGGGTGAAAAAAATCTGATTGAAGATGATGTTTGTTAGTTTGTCAAGACTAGGATATAAAAAAAAAAGTGAGCACATGAATAAAAGGCAACTAAGGCTGCTCAGTATATTGTTTCAGTATCATCATCAGGATATGTGCAAATATTTATACTGCAAGGTAGTTACTATATCGCTTTATATTTGAGCCTTTCAGTTAAGTTTCTGTATCATATGTAAGTCCAATCACTTTACCAATAGCTGTAAAGCAGATCCTATTTATATATTTGACCACATTGCATGCAACTCCCATAGTTATTTCACTTTCTCCTTGTTTAAAGTTTGCTTTGCTTCCAGCAGAAATCGCCCTTTTTCTCTTTACATGGTGGACCATCTTCAGAAAAAGCATTGAGCTTGTTGTGTAAAGGTCCCTAAACTCACTTTTCATTGACTCATGTCTCTGGAAAAAGATTATTCAAGCCTTCAAAAAAGGCAAAACGCAGGAGGAGGACAAACCCTGTGAAGCACTGTCTCTCTAGCTCTGGGTGCAGCATGTTCACAGGTTTAATAAATATTCCTGTTATATTCTTGTATCACAGAGGAAAAATATATTAATGGAACCTCTGTGCAGGAGTGCTGAATTAAAAAATCTGACCTGATGTGAGAAGAATCAGTTGCAGGAAACGTTATGGATCAATATCAATAGTTAGGGGGTCTTGGGCCTTCTTATCTCTCAGAGTTGCTTTTACCATATGAACCTTCGCGGACCCTGAGATCCTCCGGCACTGGTCTTTTGGTTTATGGGTAACAATCTTGAGTATGAAAGCCACTCCGTAGAAAAGTTATGATACCGGGGGCAGACACCTTGTCGGACGGCCTCCTGGACTCCCGGCGTCTCTTGCAAGTATAAAAATTTCCGTTCGAGTTCTGGGTGAATAAATTAAATCGCAAGTTAATTCCAAAATAAATAAATAAGAAAGTAAAATAAATAAATAATATGTTATCTTAATTTCATTTATTTATATTTATTCATTCTCTGATCTTAGCCTTCTTTTACATATTTATCTTCTTAGTTTATTTAAGCATGTATTTATATTTTTAATGGTTTTATGTTTTTATCTTTTTATCCCATTTCCAGTGTTTCCTCAGAGGGGGCCACTCTGTGTTGGGGGGCTGTGNCTGTGGAACAGCCTGCCGGAGGACCTGAGGGCCGCAGAGAACGTTCATATTTTTAAAGGCAAGCTCAAGACCCACTTATTTAATTTAGCTTTCAATTAAGGTTTTATTTATTTATTCTTTCATTTTATTTATTTATTTATGTTATCTTAATTTCATTTATTTATATTTATTCATTCTCTGATCTTAGCCTTCTTTTACATATTTATCTTCTTAGTTTATTTAAGCATGTATTTATATTTTTAATGGTTTTATGTTTTTATCTTTTTATCCCATTTCCAGTGTTTCCTCAGAGGGGGCCACTCTGTGTTGGGGGGCTGTGCTTGGCTCTGGCTGGGTTGTCTCTACCTCATGTTCATCAGCTTGGTCAGGTGGGGGGTCTGCAGCTGTCCTTTGCTGCTGTGGGCCCCTACCTGGCCTGTAAGGTGTTTGTGGGGGTGGAGGCATCCTAGCTGTGGACCTTGTGCAGCCCCCCAGTGCAGATATGGCCTCCTCCGTTTCCTGACCTGGCTCCTCTGTGCTCAGCCACATGTTTCTAAAGCCTTGTTATCTGTGTGTGTGTGTGTGTGTGTGTGTGTGTGTGTGTGTGTGTGTGTGTGTGTGAGTGTGTGTGTGTGTGTGTNAGTGTGAATGTGAGTGTGAGTGTGTTTTTATCAGGGTGGGGCAGTGGGTGGGAGGTTGGGGCAGTGGGTGGGATGTGGTGGGGGGTGCGTGGGTGGGATGGGGTGGGGCCTTTTAACATGTGAAGCACTTTGTGCTACATCTTGTTGTATGAAAAGTGCTATATAAATAAAGTTTGATTTGATTTGATTTGATAGTTAACAGATATCAATATGATTAAGACTCTTTGCAAATGCAAATAGTGTTCACAGAAGTAGAAGGACATAGAAGTGATTGGTTGAGAGTCTGTTATCATTTCAGGGAGAGTCAGGGAGAATTCAACTGAACAGAGTGAAGCAGGAAACTTTAAAAAGTGTTGCAATATCATTTTTTCCCAATATCATGCAGCAACACAAACAGAGCCTTCTCTGTCGCTGCCCCCACCCTCTGGAACGCCTTACCACAACACATCCCAGCCTGTCCAAACCCATCCTCATTCAAAACCCTCCTCAAAACGCATCTTTTTAAAAGTGTTTTTAATGTCTAACTGCTCTTAAATGTATCCCATGGTTTTGTTTTGTCTTGTTCTCATTGTTATAAGTTATTATTATTGTTGTTTATTATTGTTTTATTTGATGTTTTTAATGTCTGTAAAGCGTCTTTGAGTATTTAGAAAAGAGCTCTATAAATAAAATTTATTATCATTATTATTATTATTATTATTATAAGGAAAATGACAAGAACAATGTGCTCCCCAAGTCGCCAATGAGCTAAATCTGCTCCTGTGTCACTAAGAAACCAATTGAAATCAATCTAAAAAGTGGTTTTAAAGTTGATGTCTGCTCTTCTTAATCCAGTTTGACTTTCTGTCTCTGATCAGCTGCTCGCCCCTCACGTTCGTGTTTGGGACTCCGTCAGCCTCAACACGCTCCACGTGCTCGGGATGGGAGTGTTCGACCGCGCCGTCACCTGCGTGGCTTTCTCCAAGTCGGTGAGCAGGTCACAGACGGATTCCAGGTTAAAAAAAAATAAACCACACCTGAGGGTTTGTTTGCTTCCTGGAAAACTCACGTCTTGATTTCTCACAGAACGGAGGCACCTTCCTCTGCGCCGTGGACGACGCCAACGATCACATCCTGTCGGTCTGGAACTGGCAGAAGGGAAAACAAGTGGCTGATGTCAAGGTAGCCTCGACCTTTGACCTCCTGACTGTCACACGAATAGTGTCAGCTCACAGTTTCCTGCACTAAAAGTGAATTACGATGGCGTTGATGAATCTTTCTGCCTCTGGTCTCCTCAGTGCTCTAACGACTCCGTGCTGGCCGCCGTGTTTCATCCCATGGATGCAAACCTGATCGTCACCTGTGGGAAATCTCACATCAACTTCTGGACCATGGAGGGAAACACACTCACCAAGAGGCAGGGACTGTTCGAGGTACAAAAACTTTCTCCTCAGAGTCGTTTTAGCAGAAATAAAGTACGGCTGGGCAGTTAATCGCAAATTAGATCAAATCGCAATATGTCCTGATGCAATACTTTGATCTCAGACAGTGAAATATTTCTTTAACCTGACATGTGCCAGATTACCAGATAGTTTTTTTTACAGTAGATGTTTTATGCTCTACACCAGTTTTACTCAACTATGCTCAACCAAAGAGACAAAGTGTTTAAAACTACCAATCAAAGTAGGTAAATTTGGTAAAAACAGCAAGAAAGGCCCATAAAAATAAGTTTAAAGTGGGAAAAAAGATCAAAAAGCAGCAAAATTTGGCAAAAAAAAATTGGGAGAAAAGTTGGGAAATAGTCAGAAAGTAGCAAAAAAAGTTCAAAAGTGGCAGAAAAATTGTTTGTTCCGATGACTAAAATGAGCAAAAATCAGTCACAAACAGCAGAAATGGTACTGAGTGCTGAAAATGAATATAATTTTTAGACTGAGCCTGACGTTTCTGTTTTAAAAAAAATATTTTTTTATTGATCTTATGTAGAATTATAATTTTCTGAGACACTGAATTTGTGGTTTTCATGATCTGTAATCCATAATCATCAATATTTCACGAAGTAAAGACTCAAAATAATTCACTCTTTGTCTTATAAGTCTGAAATGAGTGACAAAAGTGTTCAACTTTTCATGATATTCCAAGTTTTTTAGATGCAAAAAAAAGTTTTTTTTCCAACAAAAATCCCTCTTCTCGTCTCACGTTTGTTTTTCTTATTCAAAATAAGTCACATCCAATTTGCCGTATGAATCAAAATATCCCTTCTTCTTTTAAAGTTGTTAATTCCTAGTTTTGCTTATCCAATATTTTGCTCTTTTTAATAAAGACACATAAGATAGGGAACCTTGAAAAATCGCAGAATAAATTTTAATTGCAACAAATAACCGAGATTAGATAATTTTTGAGTATTACTCACACAACCACAACTTTCTGCTGCACATCACTGCCAATCAATGGAGACACTAAAATCGTTCTCTCTCTCTGTAGAAACATGAGAAACCAAAGTACGTTCTGTGCGTCGCCTTCGCTGAGAACGGAGACGCCATCACCGGAGACTCCAGTGGAAACCTCTACGTGTGGGCCAAAGGTCGACTCACCCTCAAAGTGTCGATACCAAAAACTTCAAATCTGACTTTCTTTGAGCTCTGACCTCCTGTGTTTTCATCCACAGGTGGGAACCGTATCACCCATCAGGTGTCTGGAGCTCATGAGGGCGGGATCTTCTCTGTCTGCGTTCTGAAGGATGGTACCATGGTGTCAGGAGGCGGGAAGGACCGGAAGGTGGTGCTGTGGAACCACGACTACAGGAAACAATCCGAGATGGAGGTGAGAGGAAAAGAAGAGAAACACTCAGAAATGAGTTTTGTTGTTGGTTTTTCTTCAAGAGGTGTTTTGTTTTTCAGATTGGCGAATCGTTCGGTCCCGTTCGAGCTCTGGCTGAAGGTAAAGCTGGAGAACTCTTCGTAGGAACCACCAAGAACGCCATCATCAGGGCGGCTTTCCCCGATACGATGACACCGATTGTACAGGTACATACTTTCACTTTTACATGAAAACTGTTTACAGAGATCACGTTTTTCACCAGAGACGCTGAGAGAGGTTTCATTTCTGTACTTCAGGGTCACACCGATGAGCTCTGGGGTCTGGACGTTCATCCTTCCATGGAGCAGTTTGTCACCTGTGCTCAGGACAGACAGGTCCACCTCTGGGACACCAACTCCCATCAGCCCCTCTGGAGCAAGACCATCGAGGTGAAGACGAGGGTTTTGAACCAGAATTTTTTCCTGATCAGTTTGTTCTGAACAGAAACATTATTGAAACGCTTTCGGTTTTGGGTCCCACCCCAAACTTAACATTCTCAAACTGGTCCGAACCAAAAAAATTGTCATTCCCAAACCAATTATTATGGTTTGTGTCGGCCTTAAGACTTTAAATTGGTCGGTGTAACATCAACGCTCTCTAACAGGCTGCTATTTCTCAGAACAAACACTGCAATTCACCGAGCCTGTGCGTTATCAGCTGTTGACATTAAGGTCAATTTACCGCTGACCCTGAGGGCAGATCTGATTTATTTACAGACCAAAACAGTGAACAAATTCATTCCAACAAACAAACCACCTTTATCTTTTTCTATATTCAACTTAACTTGTTTGCATGTGACAGCATTCATCGGCTGATTAATCAAAAGACTGAATTATTTGTCCATGTGACTGAGATTTCCTCTGCCTCTTGTTTACATTTTGAGCGACCTTGCCCTGCTTCTGACTGGAGGTTTTAGAAATATGTCACCATTGAAATGAATGAGAAAACACCTGCACTACAATCTGTGTTTTGTTGTTTAATCTGTCGAGCGGTCTGCAGCGGTGCCTTTCATCCATTATGTGCACGAACGCACAGAAGGACATGAAATGTTTAATAAAACAGTCAATAACAACAAGATCTGGCATTGATCACTGATTAAACAACAGTGTGCTATCCGATGAACATGATGTGATTATGTGTTTGTTTTAAAAGGCATTTTTTTTTAACTTACTTGAAGTTGAAATTTTGAGATTAGTAAGTCAGAATTTTGACTTCTTGCCTCGATATTCTGACTTTTTTCTAATAAAAGAAACACTATTTCAAGATTTTCGCTTTTGTCTCAAAATCTAAACTTTTTAGCTCATAGTTTTGGCTTTTTTTAATCTCGAAAAACATTTTTTTTCCCCTCAAAATGTTTATTTTTGTTTCATATTTCCACCTTTCATCTCAAAACTTTAACTTTTTTGGGCTTTTTAATCTCATTATTTTGACTTTTTTTTCCTCAAAATTTCACCTTATTACTCCTAAATATTGGCTTCATCTCAAACTTTTAACTTTTATTCTCAAAATTTTGGCGTTTTATTTTAAAAAATTGACCTTATCACCTCAAAGTTTGAATTTTAATATGGCCAAAAAAAAAACCTAGACAAAGCCAAGTTGTCTTTTAGTTGTTTTCTAACTGGTGAAGATGAGCATTCATAATAATGCCTCACCACATGCTTAAATAAAAAGAAAATAATATATATTAATACATATTTCTCTCGTTCAAAAAATATTAATACTGCCTTAAAACCAATGATATTCAGAACATGCTTAGAAAAACCTGAAACAATTTGAGGAATTTTATAAAATCCCCCCCGAACATAATTTTACCACTAAAGTTGACGCATTTGAGCTACATGACCAACATGACAGACACTTCAAGAACGAATGAAATACCGGTATTAACTGGTTTTAATTGTCCCCAATTGGACAGTAAATACCAGGATGACATAGAAACTACAGATAATCCAGCTTCGTTATCACTGACAGATTAAATTCACTGACTGATCTGTTTCTCTGGACTCCAGGATCCAGGCAGGTCTGCAGGTTTTCATCCCAGCGGAGCCGTTCTGGCTGTGGGAACCATGACTGGAAGGTAACACTCGCTCTGACTTTGATAAATACAGATATTAGAAATGTTTGCTGTCGTGTTTACAGTCTTTGATCTGCAGGTGGTTGGTGCTGGACACTGACACTCGGGATCTTGTTTCTATGCACACTGACGGGAATGAGATCATTTCCAATATCAAATACTCTCCAGGTGAGACAGCACCTGAACACATCACTCAGCTAAAAGTCTTTTGTCAGCTCTGTTAACTCTTTCTTTCGCTTTTAGACGGGAACTTCCTGGCTGTCGCTTCCCACGACAACTTTGTTTACATCTACGCTGTGACTGAAGGTGGTCGCAAATACAGCCGAGTAGGAAAATGCACTGTGAGTGAATTTAAACCTCTGTTTTTATAACTCTGGCAGCACATGAACGGTGTTTTAAAGCTCCTATGAGATGCTGTTTTTTTATGACAACAAAATCTCTTTTTTTCAGGGTCACTCCAGCTTCGTCACCCACCTGGACTGGTCTTCAGACAGCCAGTTCCTCGTCACCAACTCAGGAGACTACGAGATCCTCTTCTGTGCGTCCTCTCTCTTCTCTTTAAACGTTTACTTTAATGTATATCACCTCAAAATTAACTCTGTGTGTGTGTTTTTCTTCAGGGGAGGCATCCAGTGGTAAACATGTGACCAGCATGGACACGGTGAGAAACCTGGAGTGGGCGACGTCCACCTGCACTCTGAGCTTCAACACCTTTGGTGAGTCTGTAAAGCTCTGCTGATCTTTGCTTTATTCTGCTTTATGTCTCAGTCAGTTCTGCGTGTACAGAGTTTTTCTGCAGTCCAAACGTGACCTGAATCCTAATCCTCCCCTCTCTCTCTCTCTCTCTCTCTCTCTTTCTGCCTCTTTGTCTCTCAGGGATTTGGCCGGACGGAGCAGACGGCACGGACATCAATGCCGTGTGCAGGTCACATGACGGATCCCTGCTGGCCTCTGCCGACGACTTTGGCAAAGTGCACTTGTTCTCCTTCCCCAGCTCTCAACCAAGGGTGGGTGATGTTCAAGCTGTCTGCACATTTTCTTCTTTTCAGGGTTTGGTTTCCCCCCTGAGACACCAGCAGGGGGCAGTAACGCTGTCTCACTCACTGTGTTTCCTCTTAAAGCTCCAAATATCTTCCATGTGTGTATTTACAGCTCGGATGTTTCTCCAGCTTTAAGCATTAAAACAGTTAAAGTTGAGCTGTAAAGCTAATTTAGCGCTCAGACAGGCTGCGGAGAACAAACTCTGCAGCTTTAAATACTTACAACCAGTCGTTAATGTTTAAAAGTCTCTTTAACCGAGACTCTTCTCACTTATTTAAGGACTTAAACCAAACACAGGTCGAGGTAAAAACTAACACAGGTGCAGAAATTGATTGTTCATATACTTTATATCAGGCGTTCTGAGAAATAATGAAAATCAAATATGACTCTGACTCCTGTTTAAACCATCTGCAGCTATTGACGGTCACTGACATCGTAACAGGAAATTAATATTGAGTTTGTAGGGTGGATGGTTTTAAATCTGCATATACGAACAAAAAATAAAACAAGTCCATCAGGATTTAAAGCATGGTGTGCAAAGAGAGGGGCCAATTGTTTAAAAAGGCACACAAAAGTGGGCTCCTGGTAGCCAAAAAAAATACTGAAGTGCCCCCCTGGCTGGTGAACCACACTAATCTGCCCCATTGGCTGATTAAAACATGATGCCGTGTCCTCCTGGGATCTGAAAACACATGCTAATATGTACTATTGGGAGCCACACTTGCCCTGAAGTGTGTTCTTGGGCACCAAAATATGCCAAAGTGCCCTCTCAGGAGTCAGAATGTATGCTAAAGAGCTCTCCTTGGAGCCAAACTTGCCCTAAACACTAATCAGCCCCTTCAGCAGGTTGAAAAAAAATAATAAACTGTCCTCCTAGGTGGTAAAATGCATGCCTGAGTGTCATCTTGGGAGCCAAAATATGTTTAAGCAGCCTCTAACTCGATGGAACATGTGCTAAAGTGTCCCCCTAGGAGCCAAAATCCATCAAAGGGGCCTTTAAGGAGCCAAAACACACACCAAAGGGTCATCTCTGTTGCTATAAAGTGTTTAAGTCCCCTACTAAAGTGCCCTCTGGCTGGAAAACCACAATTATCTGCCTTTTTGGCTGATTAAAACATGATAAACTGACCTCCTAGGAGCCAAAACACATCCTGAAGTGCTCTCTTGGGAGTCAAAATACACTTAAGTGCTCTCCTTGAACCACAATAATCTTTCTCTTCAGCTGATAAAAACAAGATAAACTGCCCTCTTGGGAGCCAAAATATGTTTAAGCGGCCTCTCAGTTGCTGAAACGTGTACTCAAGTGTCCCCTTGGGGGCCAAAACCCATTAAAGGGGCCTTTAAGGAGCCAAAACACATACCAAAGGGTCATCTCTGTTGCTATAAAGTGTTTAAGTCTGCTACTAAAGTGCCCTATGGCTGGAAAAACAATAATAATCTGCACCTTTGGCTGGTTAAAACATGATAAACTGTCCTCATGGGAGCCAAAACACATCCTGAAGTGCTCTCTTGGGAGTCAAAATATACCTAAGTGCTCTCCTTGAACCACAATAATCTTTCTCTTTAGCTGATAAAAACAAGATAAACTGCCCTCTTGGGAGCCAAAATATGTTTAAGCGGCCTCTCAGTTGCTGAAACGTGTACTCAAGTGTCCCCTTGGGAGCCAAAACCCATCAAAGGGGCCTTTAAGGAGCCAAAACACATGCCAAAAGGTCATCTCTGTTGCTATAAAGTGTTTAAGTCTGCTACTAAAGTGCCCTATGGCTGGAAAAACAATAATAATCTGCACCTTTGGCTGGTTAAAACATGATAAACTGTCCTCATGGGAGCCAAAACACATCCTGAAGTGCCCTCTTGGGAGCCAAAATATGTTTAAGCGGCCTCTCAGTTGCTGAAACCATACTCAAGTGTCCCCTTGGGAGCCAAAACCCATTAAAAGGCCCTTTAAGGAGCTAAAAACCATGCCAAAGGATCCTCTCTTCCACTATAAAGTGTTAAAATCCCCTACCAAAGTGCCCTCTGGCTGGAAAACCACAATCATCTGCCTTTTTGGCTGATCAAAACATGATGAACTGACCTCCTGGGAGCCAAAACACATCCTGAAGTGCCCTCTTGGGAGCCAAAATATGTTTAAGCGGCCTCTCAGTTGCTGAAACGTGTACTCAAGTGTGCCCGTGGGAGCCAAAACCCATTAAAGGGGCCTTTAAGGAGCTAAAAACCATGCCAAAGGATCCTCTCTCTCACTATGAAGTGTTAAAATCCCCTATCAAAGTGCCCTCTGGCTGGAAAACCACAATCATCTGCCTTTTTGGCTGATTAAAACATGATAAACTGTCCTTCTGGCAGCCAAAACACATGCTTAAGTGCCCTCCTTGGTATTAAATTTGCATAAAAGTGCCATCTTAGGTGGCAAACCATGCTAATCTTCTCCTTTAGCTGAAAAAAACAAGATAAACTACCCTCCTGGGAACCAAAACACATGCCAAAGTGCTCTCTTGGGAGCCAAAACTTGTACTGTATGTGCCTTGTTTTTCTTCCCCTTCCGCCCTTCAAAATGTCTTTGCATGTCTCTGATATAAAGAGTTTTTTTTATGGGAAGGAGAGAAAGGGGGGAAAAAAAAACATTCATGCGAAGGTGCAAGAATTCAAGTGTCCAGTAAGATCCTGAGCTGAAATAAAGGGAAAATATCTTGTTCAAACAGCTTATCTGTCCGACCCTGATGTGAATCTGACTCTTTTGACTATTTCCAGGCTCCGAGCCACGAGTACGGTGGCCACAGCAGTCACGTGACCAACGTTGCCTTCCTGCACGACAACAGTCACATGATCTCCACCGGCGGGAAAGACACCAGCATCCTGCAGTGGGTGGTCGCCTAGGAAACCGCTCTCCATCTCCATCTCTAATCCTCACAGACCCGGGACCAGCCTCTCCTCTCACTGTTAGATCCTCCTGCCACCAGGGGGCAGTCACTCCTCCTCCTCCTCTGTGCCTACTGGGAAAATATGAATCAAACACAACTCGACCGCTCCGCAGACGTCACCCCGGATGAGATGATCATTGTAACAAAAGAAATATTATTTAGTGTCCTGCTGTTTGTGATAGAATGTAGAGAAGATGACAGGAAGTGAATCTTAACTGTTTCCAAAAATATAACTACTGTAACGCCGGCTCGGCTGGTGACGACCACACGGTGAACCTGTGGCTTTAGCGTTAGGACTAACTGTGCCTGAAACTTATTTATCTTCACCCCTTTAACCAGAATCCCACCCATTGAGAAGGAGACGGGTTAAATTTTAACCCTTGAATCGCAGATTGTGTATTCTTAAAGCAGTTACTTTTTACTGTTTCCCACAAATATGAGAACTATCATCAAACAATGAGATTCAACAGACAAGAAATACATGTCACACTGCAAAAACTGAAATCTAACCAAGTGTTTCTGTCTTATTTTCAGTAAAAAAAACCTCTTTTAAGCCTCATTATAAGCCATATTTACTAGACCCGTCCAAAAACGTGTCTTTGTTAAAGATGTTTCGACAAAATGAGGTTTGAATGGCTTGTAACAAGGCAAAAAAAAATCAGCTAATGGGTTAAAAATAAAGATTCTGTACCAAGACATTACTCTAATTTGAAGAAACCTAATGTGCAAATTCCTCTTACCCCATTGGCAGATTTTTTTTCACTTACAGTACAGTTACAAGCAATTCAGACGTCATTTTTGTCTTTGAATATCCTGAAATATGACATTTTCTGGACCTTTCAGTTGAATGTGGCTCAAATCAAGACAAAAAAAGACAAATCTGACTAAAAATAAGACGTAAACACCTGCTTAGATTGAAATTTTTGCAGTGCAATAGACAAACAAGAGCAGTTTTACCTCTTTATAGGATCATAATCAGCAATGAAAGGGTTAAAACATCGACTTAATTCTCTTTCAGGAGTTTATGTAAAGTCTGTGCCTCAGCTGAGCGACCTGAAGCAAAGACTGATTGTATTAAAGCTTCTAAAAATGGGTGGAATTCCCCTTTAACATTTCTCATCTCCTGACCTAACTGCCTTGTTATCTGACCCCCCCCCTCCTTCCTGAACATGACCCCCTGATTGTTTTTCTGAGTATTACACGACACTGTAACGCACTCATACCCCCCCTCCCCTCCACAGGCTGCTGTGTTACTCATGGTACTACTGCTGTAACTGTGCTAAGACGGCACTAGATGGCGCTACATTTCCAGAGAATGAGCATGACTGAGGCTGCGCTCCTGCTGTAGATGCTGTTAATGTGGCAGAGGTCTATAGAGTTAATATATGTCATATGCAGTATATCCAAGTGGCTGTGTTATTT
>RPOG01005241.1:0-34550 GCA_008086565.1 Thalassoma bifasciatum | reverse complement strand
TCTCCTGTAATAATAAAGCTGTCAATGCACAGTGATAAATTTAAAGTATGTTAAATTGTATTTTAAAAATAAATATTTCCGTTTCATGTACATGTTCTGTTTCCTTTGCCATGATTTAAAGATGAGACTTGAATCCAAGTTCCTCCTCTATCGAATAGTCTTTTCTAGTGAGCTGAAGTTTTCTTGTTGAGCTTGTATGGCAAACGCCGTCAGAGGAAAAGGGGAAGAAAATAAAATGTTACTGCTGATGAGACATTCAAAGGCTTAAAAAGAAAAAAAAAGCAGCGTCACCGAAATTAAAAAAAGCTGACAAAAACATAACGTGAGAAATAATAATAATAATAATAACAATAATAATAATAATAATAATAATAATAATAATAATAATAATAATAATAATAATAATAACAATAATAATAATAATAATAAACACATTCGTGTACTTTTAAATTATTGCATTTTGGTGCTTTAGAATAACTAAGCTCTTGTATAATCTTAAATGATCTTGAAATAATAATTATAAATGTCTTATCTAATATCCTAACCACACTGCCCAGTGACAGTCACACAGAGTCACCAGGTAAACGGTTTTTCAGAACCATCTATGAGCCTTGAGTTCTTGACAGGTGCAGGATTTAGGTGCAATGATCGTTTCATGAAGACAATATGCTCGGTTTCACTTATTTATTTATATTTTATCAAAAGAAGCAGGTTGAGGGAAAACAGTGGCAGTGCGTCCTTAGACATGGAAGTCTGTTTTATATGTCTACACATTTGGATTTGACCCAGCAGCCCTCGCTCAGCCCCTGGTCTATAACCTGAACAATAACCAGCAGTTATTGACCTGTGACGGGATGAACTGGCCTGTCATTTTCCTCCTTGTGTTTTTCTTTTTCTTTCTTTCTTTCTTTTCTTTTTTTTTTCTCTAAAAGAGGATAACTTGAGTTTCACTTCCTCTAACTATTCACCCATCCCTCTGGCATTCTTTGGCCTTTAGGCCTGTTGTTTAAATGTTTCACCACTTCCTCTTGGATGGTCAAACCTCGACAAAAAAATTATCCAAGCAAGAGTGCTCTTGAATTAATAACAAACAAAAAGAAGAAATTATATTTTATTGGCTTAGGAATAAGTCTGAGCGGGTCTCAAACACAAACACAAACAAGAATTAAAGGGAATTAATTATTGACGGAAGGACACGGACTGAGGCCCAACTGTTTATACAGCAAGCTTCTTCTGCAAGACATCATTTCATATTTAAAAGCAACGTCTCTACCTTCAGGGGGTGAAGAATTGAATTGTAATAATCAGAAAAAAGAGCAACAATTAAAAATAAAAACCTTCAACTAGGCAAATAGAAAGATTCAAGTCAAAGCCTTATGGAAGATTTTCATCATCAACAACATATACAACAAGCATAATAATAATAATAATAATAATAATAATAATAATAATAATTATAATTATAATAGTAATAATAATATGGAACAGCCTTTATCACAGTGACTTAACCTCTGGTTCCCCTTTTCTCTAAAAAACACGGCTCCTTATGAAAAATATAAGTAGATGAATAACTGGTTCGACCATTACAGTCTTATATAATATTGTATTTTGTTCAGCCCATAGAGCAATTCTTAAGTCTAGATAGGATTTCATCAAAGCTTTAGAAAAAATAAATAATGTGTAGGATGGCCTTCTTACCATGCTGCATGTTTCTCTCTGCACAAAGCAGTGAGGATTGTTTTTCAACAATACCTGAAGCTCATCTGTTAAAACAGTCAGAATTTTCAGCCCATATTATTGGAGAAGCATATTCTTAATAATCGGAATTTCTCTAGAGATTTTTTTGGGAATTTAAATATTATAATCGAAAAGAGGAATTTATAAGATGATAAAATGTGTGTTTTCCGCTGAAACCGCTCGACTGTTTAACTCAGTGTAACACTCAGGTGTAAAACAAAGGAAGCTTAATTTCTCTTTTCATCCGGACATGTCGAAATAATTGAGCAGCGATGGTGGATGAGCTTTTACATGTGCGCTCCCTTACGCAGTCATCAAACATTCAGCCGCTCTCCTGCTGCGTGATTCTGTTCAAACGGGATTTTTGCGCTCAGAGGTGAAGCTGTGCGGCTCCAGGGCGATCGGCCCCCCTGTCAGAAAATAAGAGGACATTGAAAACACACCACTGTGGAGTGGACTATAAAGAACAATGGTGTGGATGTCCAATAAGTGTGCTCTAATGAGCGGTGTAATGTCAGGAGGGTGGTTAACCACAGCCAGCAGTCTTTTTCTCCATGTTCTCTGTAATTAATGTTTAGTTATCCAGAAAACAGCAGGGTAACCTGTCCCTCCTCTCATACTCATAGTTCTAGGCCTGGCTGCTCTGATGAGCTTGATTTTCATGATCTCAAGGGCACTAATGTCACTGATAAACCAAGTAGATTTTCAAGTATCCCACATTCCTCCTTAAAGCATTTCTGTGTCTGTGTTCTAGCCTCCATGTTTTATTTTAGCTTAAACATTTACTATCTTTACTGAGCTCCCACCTACTTTTATTGATATTATGATGAAAGTTCATGCAAAGTGTATTATTATAGTTGCTATTCTCTGTAAAAAAAAAAAAAAAGAAAAGAAAAAAACAGAAAAAGAAAAGAAAATGAACCCACTGATAATGCCCTAATATTAGAAAATGGAAGAGACCCTTCTTGAGAAAAATGTGAATTTAAAAAAAAAAAAAAAAAATTCAAGAGAGATCTTCAGGCCTTCGTCAAAACAAAACTGACGGACTGGTCTATTGAAGAATCAGTTGTTTGATGGATCCCAATGTTAAACGCCAGGTGAAAACAAAGACAAGGATCCTACCTCAATATTTTTATTGTTATTGTCCGTCTGTTGTTTTTTTTCTTTTTTAAAATCTCTATTTCTATGAACTGTGCTCTGATCTATGATGAAAAGTATCCTTTACTCTTAAATATTCACATGGGTTTTACGCTGAATGGTTCATTAAAATCCACAGTCCCTTGAATAAGTGACTCCAAATGAAAATAACAATAATACCTGTCCTATGACTTTACGTCCCCTTGTTTCATTTATAAAGGTAATGTCTCATTTCGAATGAGATCTGATCTTAGGCGTTGAATGAAGCCAATAACACTGAAACATTCCCATTCTCTGAATAAATGAAATGTTTCCACATTGAGCCAACAGACGCTGCCTGTCACAGGAACAGTAAAGGTGATCACCTGCGCTCACAAAGCTCCTTCAAGCTTTCACCTGGGTACCAAACATTATCCATGGATAGTTTCACACCTCGGCTTCACAAAGAAGTTCATGTTTTATTGCCCCGTTTGGATCAAGAGTTATTTAAAATAAAAAAATAACTGTCATCATAAAAATCTCGGTGCCACTCTTTCAGTTTGTTCCCTTTAGGACCCACGGGAGAGCCGGTGAATCACGACTTTACACCACTCTGCTCCCGTTGAGTGTGGGCATGAACCTCGTCATCTATGGTGTGAAACTTCCAGTGCCATGCCGTGATTCTAGTCAGCCCTGGAAACCGATTCACAAATGTACTACAGAACCTAAATGCAACACACCGCGTACGGAAGCCGGGATGGTGTTTATCGATGACGTGTGTGCTGCAGCCGTGGAGCGACATGGCTAACAACACTTAAAGGCTCGAAGGTGTTTTATTTAACAACGAATGGGAGAAACATTCAGAACACATAACCGGGTGTGAAGTAAGAACAGGTTGGTTCCTTTTTTAAAGGGTTTAAAGATTTGAGGCCAAAAGACTGAAGTTAGAGGGACTGAGCTCAGCTTAGCTTAGCTTAGCTTCAGCTAAAGAGAGAGAGGAGTCCAGCCTGTCTCTGTGGTGTAACACTCACATATGGATGAGAAACATGCAGCTTCCATTGTGAGAAATGAGACACTAACCCAGTTAAAGCCTGTTGAAGTGAACCACAGTTTGTTTTGGGGGTCACTGAGTGTTGTTGGTGTCTTTAACATCTGTCTGAACAGTGGTGACCTGTATCTACTGAGCTAATTCAGACACTTCCAGGAATTCTGAATAAGATGATTTGTTTCTAAACGTTACATCATGTAGTCACCACGATCAGCCTGTCGTTTTCACCTCATTTCAGTCAGTCAGACGGACGCACACCTTGAATTTCTGTTACTGTGGAAGTGTGTGAGTGTATGCACGACACTTATGTTTACGTCTTCAAATGCCTGATCAATAACAGCAAAACATGTGAAATGTTGTTGAAGTGGACGATTGACTTAAACATATGGTGAAGCATTTAAAAAACTTCAGCTCTATAGCATCTTTGAAAAGAGGTTTTCAAAGTGTCAGAGAGAACTATGCCACTACCACCAGATGAAATGAAATCACAAAAGATTAAAGATTCTGCCAGAAAGAAACAGAGTTTGACAAGAGTGAATAAAGCCCTAACAAGAAGAGGACATGAATGGCTATGGATCAGTCTCTGAATGGAATCCAGTCTGACCAGATCACAAATCCAAATGGAAAGACTTCCACAGTTGAAAGCTTCATAGTTCAGCACTAAAGCTCTCTTTGTTTCTTTGAAGCAACAATGGTATTGTTATGATACAGATGTGAAACATCACCATGCTTTGTATCTTTGTGAACTGAAGACAGGGGCAAGATGTTGGAGTCCTATGTCACACCGCTCCTGATGAGCTATGTGAACAAATACATCAAGAATCTGAAGCCGTCTGACCTGCAGCTGTCCCTCTGGGGGGGAGACGTGGTGCTCAGCAAGCTGGACCTGAAGCTGGACGTGCTGGAGCAGGTACGTTACACTGGACGTGTCCTGTGATGGCTGACTCTCTTTTCACATCTAATGACACATCATAGAAAATGCAGTACATCCTTTTCTTTGATGATATGCAGATGTGATTATGCAAATTAGGGTACTGTTATTTTTGTACCAATGCTCGCTAAAGTATATTTTGTGTTTTTTTTTTGTTTTTTTTTTAAAGATATTTTTTGGGGCTTTTCTGCCTTTAATTGGATAGTGGAGGACAGTGGATAGAGTATGAAAGGGGGTAGAGAGTGGGGAATGACATGCGGGAAACAGGCCACAGGTGGGAATTGAACCTGGGCCACCCGCTCGAGGGCGAACCTCATGGTGCGCGGCCATATCCACTAGGCCATCTGCGCCCCTATTTTATGTTTTTGAACCACTACTTCTGACACATGCAGCTATTAGTTCAGGTTATTTGAATTGGTTATTTGGGTAGAAAAAATATAGATTTATATTTAACCTCAATTATTTAAACATTCACTCCAGGAGATAAAAGTCCTGTTACAAATTTGAGACAGAACTCCTGTATTAATAAATTTTCTTTTCATGCCTTTCCTACTTTTAATTGCAAAAGTGAAATATTTTGGTAACCAAACAGAGGAAACTAGCATCTAAACACAATGGAACATGAAGGGCTTTTATTTCATCTTCACTTATAGAGTTTATGTTTAACAAGTATAAATTTATCTTTAAAAAACTGTACAAGCTGCGCACTGGAGTATGGTCTGAGAGTTGTGCCATGAAAAACTGACTTTGAATTGTTATAGATTTTGAAAGGCATGATTTGAAATTGAAAAAAATGTTTTGAAATTGAATTCATTTGCTCTGAAATTGCATTAAACCTGCTTGAAATTTCAACGTTCTATATTCCTTCAATTCAAAAATACAAAGTTCTATGTCAGTTCAGTGTGGCACGACCCCTAGGCACAGTCATTTTGTCATCTACGTCCATGAGGAAGAATAATTGAGCACAGATTCACAAAAGTCCTCTCCGTATCCCCTAAAACTTCTTAACGCTCTGTGGCTGGACTCCTCACCCCAGCAAAACTAACTGAGCGAGCGCTTTTCTGTGGATCAGGGACTGGACAGTCACGTTTGCTTGAAACTTAAGTTTTTGCAGACATGATGAGGATTTCTGTGATTTTGCGCTTGATTGTTCTTCCTCTTGGACGTAGGTGAGTTAATGGTCATGCCACGCTAAGCTGCAAGTGAAATGAAAATCTGAAACTGAACCTTGTATATTTTAATTTAACAAATCTAGGGAATTAAATTTTCAAGTAGGTTTCAAAGCTAATCAAATCATTTTCAAAAAAATTCAATTCAATTTCAGATGATACTTTTCAAATTTCATACAATAATTTAAATTTAGTTTCCAGTGGTAAAAATCTTAGCCCATACTGGAGGCTGATGGTGTTTATTTTTTTCGTATTTTTAGCAGTTCAGCAGAACTGTCGGTGACTTCTTGCTGAGCATCTCTAGACCTGACTGATCACATGCACTTTCCAAGTTACCTTAAAAACATTTTTATTCCATGTTGACAATGGAAAGCCTTTCTTACTTGTGCCTTGATTAAGGATTGAGAGGCTGCGTGGTGATGAACTTCATGATTTTGTCTTTTGGATGTATCACTGACATCAATCCTACACTGACACACCAGTGAAGTCTCAAATATTCCAAATCCCAAAATAGTGCTTTGCCAGCTTTTGTGCTGTGGTTTCTCACTGACATCAGTCTGATTACCTCACCTGTATGCTTTACATTTAATGCTAGCTCAGTACAGGATATGCCTGTCAAAAGCACAGCATTATAAGCATGAACATGAAACAAAGTTAATGACAGTGAGTGTCACTGGTAGGAAAAGCTGCTGTGAGTGGACGGACAGGTCTCTGACAGCAAACATCATGTCATCTCTCACCTGTATGAAGAGACGTGTTAAGACACCTGGTGAAGGTCAATCAGCAGAAACCCTGTGCATAAGTAGCAACTCCTCTAAACCATGTTACTCTGTTTGACTTCACAAACTGTCACATCACAGGACTCATCCCCTCACAGAAAGTTCAAGATTCAAAACAGTGACTCAACTTTCTCTGAGAAAATGTGTTGAAAGTACATCAGCAGTTAATCTGTTTTTCTCAGTAACCTCCTTTTTTGTCAAACAATAATGTCAAAGGAAGGTTCAAAGTACTGAATCATTGAGGCTCTAAATGTTCTCTCAGTTCCAGCGAACCTGAACTGTAACTCTTTCTTTGACCCTTTTACCACACAGGAGCTGAAGCTGCCCTTTACTTTCATGAGCGGTCATATCCATGAGCTCCGTATCCATGTACCCTGGACAAAGTTGGGCTCGGAGCCAGTTGTCATCACTATCAACACAATGGAGTGCATTCTCAAGCTGAAGGATGCCGCTCAGGTTAGTCACCATCTAAGAGGAGAACTGTGCTTTTCTTTTGTGAAAATCCTCCCAAAACCAGAAAGCTGCTCTCTATATCCTTTTCTCTTCCATTCCCAAAAAAGTTTCCCTGTTGAAAAATTACACGAATTTACATTTTTCACCCAAAGCTTTGAAATAAAGGCTTCGAAATGCAAAACAAAGACATGGAAGTGAGACAAAAAACTGAGTAAGCGGTTTATTTCAAACAACGATTACAATGAAGTAGTCTGTTCATCAGCTGATCAAAAGTTTAAGAGTACAGCTCAAAAAACCTGAAAACCCTCAAAATAGAGAACAAGTGTTGAAAAAAGGCCTCAGTCATCAGGAGCTCCACCGTTCTTGTTGATCACTTCAAACATTAGTTTGTTCATGTTTGATGTTAGTGTTTCCAGGAGGATTGTGGGAATGTTGCTCCAAGTGGTGAAGATACTTCATGTTTGGCCTCCACCATCACATGCCACATCAGGACCGTCAAGGTTCATTTTTTTCTCCTCACAGAATCAAACTTTCTTCCACCTTCTTCTGTCAAAAAGTCCAAAAAGGGCGGTTTTGTGGAAGGAGACGAGGACTTTGAAGAGGTTTTTGTTCTTAAAGCTCTTCTCTCTCAGACGCTGTCTGATGGTTATTGGGCTGCAGTCAGCTCCAGTCACCACCTTCATTTGGGTGGAGGATCATCCTGAGTCTTCACAGACAGCCAATCAGATCCTCAGGCTCAGAGCTGGTCAAAGGTTTTTGAGCCTTTAACTTGACTTTTTTTGCTCTGCAATTACAAATTCCAATTTTGACACCCAGTTCTTTTTGTCTCTCGCGTGTTTCTTCTTTTTGAACTCAGAAACTCTACTTAGAACCTTTTTAAGATCCATCACTGCAGAATCTTAATTCGTGCAATTTTGCAACTAGTCTTAAAATTTGTAGTTTTGGAGATTTGAGAGTGTATATGGGAGATAGTTAGTGTGAAACAACTTTTCAATGTTAACTAACTTGGTACTTGATCAAATAGGGTTAAAGTGCTCAGCATAAATGAGTACACCCCTTTTGAAAAGTAAGATTTTAATCAATATCTCAATGAACACAAGAACATTTCCCTAAATTTTGACAAAACTAAGTTTCATTGAACATTTGTTTCACTCACAACAAGAAAGTAATACTGATGATATAACTAAGATTACAAAATCATCAGTTTTACTCAAAGTAGCTGATGCAAAAATGAATACACCCCATAACAAAATTGACTACATCCAGTATTTTGTATGAGTGCCACAATTTTCGTGGGCAGCACCAAGTCTTCTGGGCATGAAATGAACAAATTGGTAACATACTGCAACATCTATCTTCTTCCATTCTTCAAAAACGACCTCTTTTAGAGCCTAGATGCTAGATGGAGAGTGATGGTCAACTTGTCTCTGCAGAATTCCCCATAGGTGTTCACACATAAGGACACTGCCTCCACCATGTTTGACTGTAGGCACCATGCACTTTTCTTTGAACTCTTTTCAACATTTTTGCATCACTTTTGCTCCAGTATTCTGACCGACAAGTAAAGCCTTGCTGATCTTCTTGTCGCCTTCACCTTTGTTGTGTAGATAAATTATTTTCTTTCTCAGGCTTTGTGGCATTTCTCTTCCATGTGGTGCCATTGCTGACAGCATGAAATGGAAAGGAGTTTTCTGTTAAGTAACACTGTTTTATAATGAACTGTCTGCTGGACAACACCTGTTCTGCAAATAAATAGACTCACCTGTGGCTGAAATCTTGTTTATTGGTAATTTTGTAGTCTGAAATTTAACTTTACTCCTGAGACTTTCATTGGGGTGTATTTATTTTTGCAACATGGCCTTGAATGAATTTGTTAGGAAAGGACATTTTAGTGCATGCAAACTCAAAAATCTTGTTTGCAATCAATGGCCTGCATTTGTGAGAGTATTTTGTAGTACAGTGTCCCATGGATATTTTGATTCTGATAGAAGTAAAGGTTTTCTGAGAAATCTGTTGGGGTGTACTCATTTATGCTGAGCACTGTAAATAGAGTAAGTAGACATGAAAAGCTCCTGTTTGAAAACGGTTTCATTTCAGGTCTACAGGTTTATTTTGAAGCTGATACATATTACATTTCTCCTGTAAGTTTGTTTTTCTTCATGATCATTTTTTGTGTTTAAAAATCATTGATGGACATCATCTCAAGCCCTGTAATGCTTTTGATAATAGTTTTAATGTAATAACTGCTATATGCCTGTATGTATACAGGCATATAACAGTACATATTGAGGTTAATGGGTCTGATGTTATTTAAAGTGTGGTATGAAGACAACATTCAGCTTGGGTTTGTAAATGAAGAGTACCAGCCATGCATTTACCACCCATGCAGTTTGCAAAATTGAAAGTGAAGCTCATTGTGGGCCTTTTATGGCAGGTTGAAGTTTCAAAGCCTTCTACATCACAAGAAACAGGTTTCAGGGGGAGCTAGCTTCAGCCAATTATACAGAGTGGTAAGAAGATTTGTAACACATGAGCTGGAGTTGAGCTCAGAACTCATGGTGTATAAACTACTCAGGTTCCTGATGGGATACGGTATCTATTTTTGGTGAAAAATGTCTTTTTTCTATTTCTATACTCCATCAACATCTGAGGGTCATTAAGCAGTCATGGTGCTGGTGCTTGCTTTCAATCTTAAAATAACACATTATTGGAGAACTGCAAATGAAGTTTAGAAGTGTTTTTTTAAGAAGTAGTTTGGAGTAAAGGCAGTCTTTCAGAAACAGTCCTCCTAGTATGTGGGATTTAAATATGTTAAAGACAGGAGGATGCAAAACATCGTCCGTAATATTTTTCAAATGTTTTGATGGAGGCTGCTGGATTTATAAATAAGCAGGGAAATAATCGGGACAGAGGAAATCTTGCATTAACGCTTTGTAGATCCTGGAATTTCTCTAGCCTGGATTTTTGTGGTGGGGAGTATGCAGCCAAATTGTGGGAATGATAAATGCTATAATTAATATGGTTTGTTTTCATAATTACTGTTAAAGGCTGAGTGCTGGCCTCTTACAGATCCTTACATCCTTTGAGGTTCATAAGGGCTGGTGTAATTGGACTGGAATTATCTGGATCTTCTGGATGTTTTTGTTATTCCTTGAGAGGAAATGGGTAATACTCCAGATACTGAGTTCGCTCTTCAAGGCCCATCTATTAAAAAAAAAAAAAAAAAACAGCTTACAATTACAGTTTCCAGCAACCGTGAATGTTTGGGTGTTTCACAGCAGTTGGAGCTTTCAGCCCCAGCTGACGGTGTGGTTTCTTAAATCAGATGTAATGAGGGTGTGAAGGGCATAAAGAGCTTTAGGTGGAGACATGTTGTACAGTTATTTATGGGTTGAGAAAACCGGTTGGAGGATAAAAGATGTGAGGTTCATTTTTTTTGTCCTGGAGACACATGCAGCTCTAAAGTAAGCCTAGTGTAGAAATGTCATGTTTTAACTGCCATCAAATATTCACATCAAAGATGGCTGTTCTCTGTATTGGGTGTATTTTCCAAAGGTTTAGAGTTCGTGCCCTGGGTTTATTTTGCTCCAGTCATCCAAACAAGTCAGCCAACTAACTTTGAGTTAAAACTGGTGCCAGAGTCAGAATTTCTTCTTCGGGTTTTTGACTGTAAAAAGGTAGTATTACCTGTTGATATTAATCTGTACCCTGTCGTTCATCTGACAGGCCTGCCAAAGAAACATGAATACCCTGTGGATGTTGTTTGTTCTCTGCCTGCAGGAAATCTTGCCTTTGATAGGAAAGACTTTGTGAACAGGCATTATATAATATACTGCATAACCTATCAGCTCAGCAGGACCTTGTCTTTGGGATTGAGTTGACAGAGGGTGAAGATTTGGTTTTTATGAGGATGTATTGTTGATAGATCCTGCCCCCTGTCATAGTAGCAAACACACCCCTGAAGCAAATTATAGATTCTGGAGATTCGATAATGGAAAAATGAATCGAGAGCAGATTTTATTTATAACACTACTTTTCTTTGTCCAAGTAAACTTTTTACCAGAAACAACATGGCAAAGTAATATATTTATCAACAGACAGGTAGTATTGTTGTTGAAATGTGACAACAGGAAAAGTTTGTAAACTCAGTTTGTAGTGTAGTTTAGTTTAGTAACTGGCTGTATTCAGCACTGCTCACAGCCTGGTGCACTGAGACGTGTCTGTAACCTGTAATGTTAGTGAATCCTGATTGTGTCCTACCAGTGCTCATCTACCAACTCCAACCTCACCAAGCAGAGCAAACCTAACCTGGCTCTTCCTTTTATTGATAGACTCTCAGGTTTGAACAGATCACTGCAGAATAACTGCTTCATGTGGACAGGAATCAACATTAGCACTAACAGCTTAGCCTAAGCACGGCCTACTTCCCTGGCTCAGCACGCTTGTGAAAGGTGTGCCAAGGCCCAGCTCGATTCATACACGGGCAAAGTGGGCGTTGCATGTACATGATGCATAATGCATGACATATGATCCCCGAGACCACTCCTCTCGGTAATCATTTAAAACAATGGCGGGGTGTAGGAGTGCTGTGTCGGTCCAAAACAACTTTACAGAGGCCAAAAAGTGAGTAGTATCAGTAGCAGTTGTATCTGTGTTCTCCGTGTTCTGTGATCTGCTGACCCCAACAAAACGTCATTCGTAAAATAATCACTCAGATGGCAATCACACCATCTGGGACGTCCTACCACTCTTGGGGTCCTGAAGTCACGTCTGTAGCCTGCACCTCGAATATTCACTCTCTTTTCCACCAGAGGAATCCAGAGTTCAAACATATCAAAAGTGTTGTTTCATCAAATTATGCTAAGTTCCACTTTGGAAGAAATTTCCTTGAAGGACTGCTCAAGGTGTGGAAGGAACTCTAAGTTTTATGATGTATTGGCTAAGAACCAAATGTGAAGAATCTAAGTTTTCTAACTCCGTGTAGCATTCTGATGTTTGACAAAAGCGTTAGTGTTTATACTTTGATGACATCAGAGGAATGGAAAATGGCTCTCCAGTGCACCAGTGGGAATTAAGAGGTAAATTTTGACCTCATGCTTCTACGGTTATAAGCTCTGAAACGTAGCATGGTAAATAAGCCAGAATTGGGAACTAAGAGGTTAAGTCTGGTTCATGTTGTAGTAATGTGACCGCCGGCTGTAGTGTCCTGTGAGCGAGCGGCACTGCGGGGCGTGAATTGCGCTTGAGTGCAGCAGTTGTTTGAATGGCCAGTGTGAGCGCACCCTTAGACTTTGGGCTCATTGTGGGTGGTGTGAAAGCTGAATGGCCCCATCAGCTACATAACAGTGTGATGGCATAGCAGCCCCTGTGATTTCATTTTCCAAACTAAACCAAAGTTATCTACATGAAGTTAACTGGAGATTCAAACATGGCAGAGCTGTGTGTTGTTCTTTATTATGGCTGCAGCACAGGAAGTGACGATTCTTTTCAACCAATCAATAAGACTGCTGTGTTTCTAGCCCCGCCTTCCGGGGTCAGATTGGTACATCTGGCTCCCCAACAGAAGGGTAACAGAAAGTGGGATGGTAAAGGTCAGACATTTGTGGACCTGTCCTGGGTTTGTTTGGGTGCCTTACCTATATGAGCAGAACTGAACCGCCTGGTAGAAACAAGGCCGTGGAAAGATGGCTCGACACGAGGGTACCTTTTCCCCTTGTCACTAGATATATTTCATGGCAGCCTCAGGCCAACCCACCTGGCGACCAGACTGCTCATCATTCAAATCACCATGAAAAACTTAGCCCTTCAAGCCTTTTATGTGTGGTTGTTCTGCTGTTGTTTTGATTCACAGCATCTGCACAAGGTAATGAACACAGAGTGTGTCGTCAGAGCAAAGGGCCTCCCACCCAGCCGTCCCCGCCTGTGAGTCAGCCACAGGTCCATAACCCACAGGGTCGCAGTCAGGATGGATTCCTGGCAGGATGAGGTTACATCAGCTCCTCAGACAATCCTCAGACACAGGAAAGCAGTCAGTGGATGAGTTTAGATCAGTGGCTTCCTGCGTCCAGTGAGTCAAATTGATGATCACTTTGCTGGACAGGATGCTGCTGCTCCAGTCTTTAATCCCCCCTTAGAGGCCATCCGGACTACACAAACCTCCCAATAAAGCTTAGTTCTTGAACAGGGCTCCTGTTGATATTTCAGTCTTTCAGACAATTACCAAGTATTTAAGAGCAATGTTCACTTTATCTCTGCACTTAATCCAGCAATTCCAGGAAGATATTGAGTTTCAGTTAGGGTCACCGTTTAGTTTGTGTCTTGAATTCAAAACAAACACAAAACACAGGAACAATCACATTAAGTGAGGTTGATTAAACTCCAAAGCTGGGCTTGTGTTATGTGTGAGAGTAACAGGGCTTTTCCATTTCATCTGTTAATTTCTCCCTTTATTGCTTTGCTGCTTCACAGCCTGATGGATTTTTGTCACAGCCTTAACTCTGTGTAATCACAGACCTTTTCTCAGAGGAAAAAGAAGTGAGATTGAATCCAGTGTGACCAAAACATCCTGCAAACTTTTGGTAGATCGCAGATTTCTGTCACTGTCAGGAACTGATGAGCAGAACCAAAATGCTCGGGCCTCACAGAACCCACAAATCTTGAAAATTTAGTAGCCAAGCCAGTTGTGTTACAGTCAGGACTACAGACTGCTCGGTTTATCACCTGGACCCCCTGCTACTGAGCAATGCTGGTGTAATCATACATGTGGCTTCTCATTGTCCTGCTAAATAATCTTAAGTCCTCCCTGAAGAAGTCATTGTCTGGATATCAAAACCTGTATGTTACCAAGCACTGATACAACACGTTGCAGTGTTTTCTATTCAGTGTTGGATTAAGTTTTATCAACATCTTACAAAGTTTACTGACTGTTTTGGAAATGGGGTTGAAAGATCAGCCTCACATACTCTAAGCTCTTCTTTTCCAAACTATTATCCAATGATTACCTTTTAAATATGAAGCTGTATTCAAACAACAACTAAGCTTTTTAATTCATGATTGTGTAAATCAGGATGTGATTAAAAATATGAACCAGAGAGAGAGAGAGAGAGAGAGAGAGAGAGAGAGAGAGAGAGAGAGAGAGAGAGAGAGAGAGAGAGAGAGAGAGCGAGAGAGAGAGAGAGAGAGAGTTGAGAAATGAGGGACTGGATATTTTTTCATATCAGAAATGGACTCGTTGGTTTTAAAGCTGTCACTGTGTTGGGGAAACCCCTACGTGTGCTGTAGTTTTGTGTTTAAGGTTTGTGTGTGTGTGTGTGTGTGTGTGTGTACATGGAAAAGGTCTTTGTGTTTTTTTTATTGCTAACACATTGCAGTTATTAGCATTAGGGGATAGCTTTGCCAGCGTAAGCAGCATGCCTCACATGCTCAGCCTGGGTTTGTGGTTAGTTGATGGAGACATCTGAAGGACTCGGGCCTCTTAGATCTAAATCAGGAACAATTTTTCCCTCTTTCCCATTCTTTTTCTCTGTCTCATGCTCTTTTGTTTTTTGCTCCTGACATTCTCACTTGTATTTTTCTTCTATTTGTGTCTTTCTGGGCCCCCTGCTGACACTTTTCCTCTTTGTCAGAATTTGGTTTCCATTTCTTTTCTTTGACCTTTTTGAGAGGTGGACTGTCCAGGTGCAGAACTGTTGAAGCATAGATCATCTACATGCACTTTTAAATGTGAAGAAGTCACCTCACTGGTATGAGACAGTTTCACCAAATGATAAAAGCACACATCAATCATCTTTGATTGCTACTTTGTCTGACTGCTCTGTTTCTGGCTTTAGTTTCCTTCTAGGGAGTGAAGTGTCATTTGTTCTAACAACATCTTTTTGAAAACATTGTAAGAAAAAAGGAAAGCCTTTGGACCTTACAATCATGGTGAAAATAACATGCCAAATAAGCTTTCCCTCAACAAAGAAATAGATTAGTTTGTGAAAACTTGTTCTGAGATTTAGCAGACAAACTGAGCAACTGCTGGGCTCAAACTCCAAAAAGGTTTCATCAGGTCTGTGTGTTTCTGTGTTAAATGAGATATTGTTGTAGGACCAATACCAATACTATCATATCCGGTTTGGGTGTCATGAAACTACCAAAACACACTATTTATTGGAATGCCCGTAAGAGCTTGAAGCTTGATGCTTGGCATTTTACTCTTAGAAAGTTTATCCTTGAAAAAGTATCTGTACTGTACTTCCTCTGCTTGAGTTCTTCTCTGAGATGCACGCTAATTTAAAGACTAGTAGCTTAGGGATAGGGATGGGTTCTTAAGTAGGTCCTTTGCCAAATTACCAAGTTCCATCTGTAGTATAGAGAACTGATTCACCTAAAACCAAGAGTATGTTTTGGTACCCAAATGTGAGGGAGTGGAAGAGGAGGTGATTTCCCATGATGGACATGGACGTAGAGTAGGTAGAGGGGGGTTTTAGTTTGTGCATCATTAAGACAAAACACTGCATAGTTGTGGTTAATTTAAGTGAAGGGTTTTCATGTTGAAGGACTTTGTGAAACAACTGCGATGTTGCTGTACTAACAGTTGAATGTTGTTCCAATATATTTGTTGAAGTATAAGAAACTAATTCATTCAACTGAAGATTCTGTGTCCTCACTTTGTCAATTGTGACTATGTCTCCATAGCTGCCCCCTCCCTCTGGAACTCACTCCCCATTCATTTTCAAAACTGCTCCTACTCATCAACCTTCAAATCTCTGTTAAAAACTCACCTCTTTGACTTAGATTTTAATCTGTGATTGCACTTTTGTTTTATTCTGTCACAATTGTTTTACTTGATGTGTGCATTTATGTATTGCTTTTTAATTGTAAAGCGTCTTTGAGTTTTGAAAAGCACTAAACAAATACAATTGTATCTATTGTTGTTATTATTATTATTATTATTATTATTATTATTATTATTATTATTATTATTATTATTATTATTATTATTATAATAACCCTTCTAATTTAAGAAAAAGATGAAGGCTATTTATTTAATGTTTGTAAGAGCGGATCACTTTTTAATTTGTGTGTTGGTGTCATATTTTTATGTGGAGCTCCTTACTTTCTGAAATCACTAAGATAATGTCTTCATTTGATCCATCACTTACTGAAAATTTAACCTCTTTTGAAATAGATGCGTTAATACTTCCTCCATTCACCGACGTAACTCTGACTCCAGACTTTAGTTCCCCTAAAACACAGAGAAACATAACAGTTTAGTCCCCAGACTGCAGCATAACAAGTGTAACATTTCATGAGTGCATTGCAAACTGGCTTTTCTTTCCCAGTAGTGGATTCAATTACTTAAGGTGAGGTGGTGAGAGGGAGAGAAAGACAGAGAGGGAGAGAAACCACATTTTTTTATGGCGATGTTTTCATTGAGATAATTATTCAGAATGTCACACACTGTGATATTCATCTGGGTTCATTTCGGGCTCTAATCCCTCCAATCAGCCATGGATTCCAGCTGCAGGACTCTGCTGTGTTTGAGTCTGGGTCTTTACTCTTTCTGCTCTGACTATATGGATAACTGCATATATCCATTTATGTGTGCTGTTGCATGAAATTAAATGTTTTCCATGCACAGTAACTTACAGTGAGTGCCTATGCAGGAGTATTGCAGAAGCAAACATACCTTCGTTAAAAAAAAAGCTCTTCTTTAATCATGGTGTGACGGAGTCTGTATTTGTCACAGTTTCATTAAAAACCCATTAGCAGCTCATTTTTGTTGCGCTGATGGATGTGTTCATAGGACAAGAGACTTTACAGGGGGGTAAGTGGAGCCAGTAGCAAGAGCTTCAGTTTTTCTGCTTACATTCCAGTTAGGTCGTCATCATTAGATCAAATGGCTGAATACTTTGTGTCAAAACTGTGGCTGTACATTGAAAGCTGTGAGTCTTACTCGTCTTGATGCCCGCTGGAAACCACTCTAATAAGAACCAGGGTCAATCTTTAGATGAGATCTTTATCCAGGATTTAAGAAAGTGAAAACTGATACAGTAATAAGAAAAGAGGGATCAAAGAGAGACAGATAGAGCAAGAAGGAGGAGGGAGGAGCCCTGAGGAGGTGTCCAGTGGAGAACAGGGCCTCTACCTGTCAGGCCCGCTGTGTTTGCATGAGGAGATGAGTCATTTTGATGAGACAGGGAGGTCTGTTTGAGACAAGGAGCTGTTGGATTGCTGTCTTTTCTTTACTTTCTCCAGAGACATCCACCCTTAACTGTTGGGCCTCTGATCTCCTGGTCTGTTACTTTGATGTCAGCATGGGCTCACTAGCAACCCTGCAGAGGAAGAATAACACCAGCAGGCTGTGTTTATCAAGCACTACTCCCCTGCATGCCCTGACATGGTCTCTTACATTTTAAAGGTGTTTGGATTTCAAATATCAGGAAGTTGCAAGTAGGTAGGTTGGTGAAATGCCCATCATTAGCAGTATTTCTTTTTTTGTTTGGAACTAAAAGTAAGAAGGTGCTGTCTGCAGCTCTGTTCTGATTTCTGAGCTATTACTGATTCACTTCTCCTCTCCAGCTAAAAGCTAAAACACTGCCTCCTGGTTCCTGGCTGAGCCAGACCTTTGCAGGAGGCCCAGAGGTCAGGTCTAGCCTTCCTCTGCCCCCCCACCAGTGCCCACTTACCCTCTGTGTAGGGGGTCTCTCCTGTCTGCCACTCAGACTCAGGGAGTCCTTCAGTCTTTATCTCTGCCTCTCCTCCACCTCTAAACTTTTTCAGGGTACTTGAAGCATTCAGATATATCAGGTCTCTTTTTTTCACCATCTCTTTCTCTTTTTTTCTGGCATATCTATTTTTTCTTGTTTCCTACTGTCATTTTTAGTCAACAGCTGACTTAACATGCCTGCGAGGGAAACAGCCCCCTTCTGTTGTCCTGCAGTCTTCCCCTCCTTCCCCAGTCCTCCCACCCCCTACCCTGTCCTGTGCCCTGCCGTGGCATTGAAGGGATCAGTTTACCTAACAGCAGCTGAGGCAGCCTTCATTTGTTCCAGAGCTTCCCTCTGAAAAGGCATTTTTTGCCTCTGGAGAATAACTCACTGCCCATGGTGACATTGAGAGCTTAATTGCGCTGCTTCCAGATCTGACTGTTTTATACTTTTGTGGCAGTTTGAACTCGGTTTACCCTTGGCCTGCAGGCCTTGTCAGTCTTTAAGGTATCAGGTCTACATGGGTGGGAAGCTGTGTCTGTAATCTGTTCGATTAGTGAATTGTCGTGCTGTAATGTCATCATGTGGTCAGCAAACTCAACACCTCAAATGGTGAAAATTTTATGAAATGATCACAATCCAAGACCAATCTAAAAAACGTTAGTATTCACTTGTGTCATTTCAAAAGAAAGGGACCTCTTAGAGTCATGGAAAGTAAACAAGTGTGTGAATAATGAGAAACAAATCTACATCCTATTATTTGGCAATCTTGATTCTTTAGAACCTTGATGAGGTATTTATTATTCCTCCTCTTCTGTTTACCGTTTCCCAGCACTCAGTGACGGGGAAAAGAATGCTTACACAGGGCAGCTTTGCCGCAGAGGCCCTAATTGAAGTGAAGCACACAGATTTCTCTCTCCTTCTCTCTCTCTCTCTTTCTCTCTCTGTCTCTCCCTCTCTCTCTCTCTCTCTCTCTCTCTCTCTCTCTGTCTCTCTCTCTCTCTCTCTCTCTCTTACAGTCTTGTGTTTACCTTACTGTGGGATGTTTGCGTCTCAATGTGTCTATGTCTCAAATTGTGAAAATTTTAAAACCCAAATCTTTATAATTCAACTGCATAGTTAATCTGGGGCTCACTGACATTGAACAGTGTCATAACCAGGAAATGGGCATTGATTATATAGCATATGTATGTGAGAAATAAAATGCTTATAATTTTCCTGACAGCTGTGGTTAAGTGTTTTCAGTGTAGTGTGTGTGGTTGTTTTGTACATTCAGTCTTTTCATGAATCAATATAAGGACTGACTGCCCTGACACACTCTGCTCATCACTCTGGTAATCCATATTTAGATAGGAAACATGCATTTTCTTTCTGTTTTTATGACAGTCTGCACATCTTTCTGTAGGTCAGTCAGTCATCAGCTTCTACCAACTGTAATGTCACTTCCTCATTTTAATGATGATGAAAGTTTTGATACCTTTTCTTTCTTTCATTTTCTTTACCCTTTGGTGCAGACCATCAGCTGTGAGTTTAGATATGAGGTATTTTCACAATCACACATACTGTAGTAGTCATAGAGTCATAGATCTATAGCTATAGTTGCTGTTTCATAGTTTCTAGTTGTTCTCTGTTTATTACCCCAGTTACTTATTGATAGTATGAGATTCGTGTTAGCTCAACTGTTTCTCTTTGAATACCAATATTTGATATGAGCTTTTATTCCAATGCAAAAAAGCTTCCTAAAACTTTGAACCCAGATCAGAAAAGTTTTGTTAAATGAGCATGAAGAAAAGCTGAGATATGAAGTCTGGCCTGAAAAGAGTAGTGTATGATTCATTGCTCTATTAGCCACACAGAACTTACCATCAGCAAATAGACAAGAATGCAGTAGCATTCAAAATCAAAACTCAAGCTCCACAAACTACAAACCCAATTCCACAAAAGTGGGCGTAATTTTGATAAAAGTAATTTGTTGTCTGTTGTTCGACCAGAGCAGCATTCTGCAGACGTCTGTGGTTTGCACCTTTCCTTTAAGACTGGGAGATGCAGTCACTTTTTGACTCATCAGACTGCAGGGAAGTTTACACTTTGCCTTGGTTAATCTCAAACAGGCCAAGGAAAGTCAATTTGCCAACCTTGTGGGATTTATTTTCCTCTTTGGATGGTTTTATTGTAATATGAAGGACTGCGTTCATGGACAATGACTTTTGGGAACAAGTTTGAGCTCATGCAGTGATCTCCACTTCAGAGTCATTTCTGCTTTAAATGCATTGCTGCATGTAGCCTGAAGATCACATCCATCAAGTGTTGATCTTAGAGCCTTGTCCTGATACTCTGAATTTTTAATGTTATATACTATAGATGATCAATTCAATTAATTCTCTCAAATTTTACTCTCGCAGTCTCTCACTAAGTATTGAACCTCTTCCCATCTTTCCTCCTGAGAGACCAAAACCTGGTCATGTTAACCACCCATAACTCATGATCCCAATAAGTGTTGTTAAAATAAGCATTAAAAAATGATGTTCCTGTGTATTTCTCTTTGAATTCATGCACAGTTCTTTTAGTAGTTTGTTGTTTCTGTCCATCTTTTTTGAAACAAATTGAAAAGCACATATTTATGTAAACAGTTCAGATTTTCAAATGCAACATTTTATGTCTTGCACACCACCCTTAAGTGAGATGGTTCCTCTTTGCACTTTTTAAGAGTGTAAATGATTTGCAAACCGTCAAGTTTTAACCATCATTTCAAACTGCTCCAACTTTTCAGGGATTGGGGTTTCAGTTGAGATGTAATCAGGGATCAGTGGTTGCTTCAAATGCCATCAAAACATGGGAAGTGTTTAAGTGTTAGCTCAAACTTTTTTGCCCTTGACCACTAAATATTATTTTTATCAGGTCTATTGTGCTGCTGTGGCTTACATGCTGAATAAGACCACCTGAGTCAGAAGTGAAGCGCAGTAACTGAGAGGCAAATGGGAAAATTTAAGCATGAGAACCTAGTAGATGTAAAAAACAAAACAGATCAGTCTCTTGTTGTATTTAAAAACTTCAGTATGCCAAAGTAACAGTGTTCCTTTAATTAGGCTTGAAGTGGCAGAGCGAAGCTTAACGTCATTTCTGTGTGTAAAACTCTGTAATATGTCCACTGCCTCTTCTTTCAAGTGTTCATGTTTATTTTTCCATCAGGATGACCATGAGAGTGGCTCTAGCTCCACCAGTCGCAGTGTTTCAGACAGCTCCAAGGCTGTAGCCAAGCCTCGCCGCCTCCAACAGGCTGCCCCCAGCGACCCGGACCTGCCCCCAGGTGAGTGATGGCTGTGGGGTTAGAGAGGCTATTCCACCTCCTTAGAAAAAAGACCACCAAAGCAGGCACAGCCTCAGTGGGGGAGAACACAGTCATAAAGAATGACCAAGATTACACTTAAACTTACACTTTTGAGAAAACTTTTTCATTTTCTGTCCCATCTCTAAAAATGTTGAAGAGACAAACTATATCCTGGATCCCAAACCCCTGACCTGTTAGGTTTCCAGAACCCTGCTGAAATGATTGTCAGATTTGAATGTGGATAGTTTTTGTTTACACTGATAGCTCTATTCTGTTTCCAAGAAGACAGATAGTGCTGCTGTAAATTAGTCAGAGAGTGTGGAGGATGAGTCTGTGATAAATCACATAGTAAAGGTTCTTATCAACAAGGCCACTTGACCACATGCCTCCCACAGAGCTGTGGATCCCATTCCTGCCTCAGTCTAGCCCTGATGAGCAGCTCACCAAAATCTGGATTGTGCTCTCTTGTTGTTTTTTTTTCCTTTTCTAATTTAGAGCTGGATTACACCCTTTTTGAGGAATTAATGACATTTTCTCTCTCAGTTGGTCACTTTCTCTGGTTACAGACATCCAAATATGTCCCATGTAGGCTAGTTAACTTTTGTGCATAGATCAAGAGTTGAAGTGAAACCTTGTTCATTCAGTCTTCTCAAATATGTTAATTCAATCTGATCCTTTCCACGAGAATAAAACACAAACTTGTCTGAGGTGCAGATAGGCCAAAGGTTACTGTTCAGAATCAGGCGAGTCCGAGCACACAATCTGAGAGATCAGATCCAAGATAGAGCAGTGAGAGCTGCTGGACTGTGTAGATCTGATCTGTTTTGCATATACATATACAGTGCATATACAGTACCTGAGATATCCGAAAGACAGGCTTTCACACCAGCTTTTGAAACTGAAGAGTTGAAGGGCCTGGATGACTTGTCTGACAGGTGGGCACCCTGTAGCTGTCTGAAGCCAAAGACCTGCCTGCTTACCTCATCCTAACTCAGAAAAGATCTTTTGAGTTCAGCAACAGCATCCATTGCTCATGAGTAAGAACAGGAGAGTTGATGAAAAGATTTTCAGGTAGGGAAAAGGTTTGAGGCCAGGGCACAGTGGATCCCCATAGAATCAAGGTATGACTATAGGGGAGAAAGAGAATGTCAGTGGACTAAAGACAGGTGGGGGTCTCCAGCTTAGAGTCATATTTTAACACCCAACAGGAAGATTTTCCTCTGGAGCGCTGTTATGCTCCAGTGTATGAACTTTCACTTCTGGCTGGTTGTATCTGGGGGGGGATCCATTTCCAGGCCTGCCGTTATGAGATCATATCTCTCCCCAGCTGTTAAAGCAGGGTGCCTCACACCCCAGCATCTCCCGTGGGCCCACCTCAAACAGATCCTCAAGGTGTGAGTGAGCGTGCAAATCTGTGTGTGTCCGTCTGTGTGTAAGTGTATGCCTGTTTTTAGTCTAGCTCTGTACAAATCACTGTTCCAGCAACAGACAGAGGTTTTACCTATTACAGACTGTAGAGACAAGTCCGAGGTCAAAGGTCCCAGCCCCTCCATAAGGCAGATAAACACATGGATGGTGTAATTTCAGCCCTGCTTATTAAAGGCTAGAGGTGAAAGTTAGATGAAATGAAAGTAACCTGCCATGACTCAGACAGAGGATGTTTTCTTAAGAATAAGATACAAAACAAACCTATCAGCAGTCTTAAATGTACTTAAAGGATGTTTATCAAAAGGGAGGTGATAGCACAGTATTTCATGGCAGTGCAAACCACAGTGTTTGGGTATTTATTCTACAGACTCATGAGTTTCTTATGTTAGACTTGCTGTGGTCCAGTGGTATGGATACAAATACGTATGTCCTGATACCTGTTGAGAGGCAGGTATCAGGACATGCATATTATATTATATTATATTACATAAAGATCTGCTTTAACAAATCAGTCATCAGAGTTGTCAAAAGTGCACACCCAGGTCAAACTGTGCCAAGTGAAGTAGGTAACTAATAAGGCTAGGTGAGATTAAATCACAATATGACCCGCTTGAATATTCTAATCACAGACAGTGTAATTTTTCTTTAACCTTAAATGTGTCAGAATACCAGATACAGTTTTTGCAGTTGATGTTTTATGCTCTACACTGGTGTTAGTCAACCCTGCTCAACCAAAGAGACAAACTATTGAAAACTACCTTTGCTAGAGAAGCAATCTAGGTGGTAAAAATGGCAAGAAGTTACATTTAACAAAGTTTAAAGTAGCAAATACCGTCAAAAAGCAAGAAAAATTGGGAGAAAATTTGGAAATAGTCCAAAAGAAGCAAAAAGTAGCCCCAAAAGTAGCAAAAAGAGAGTGTAAAGTGACTATAATGGTGAAAAGTGGTCACGAGTAGCAAAATCAGTATTGAGTGCATATAAATGAACATACTTTTCAGAGGCCCTACATTCCTGTTTATAATGTCCTTTTTTCATTGATCTTATGTAATATTCCAATTTTCTAAGACACAGAATTTTTGTTTTCATTATTTGCAAGCCATAATCATCAAAAAAAATTAAAAGAAAAGGTTTTAAACTGTTCACTCTCTATATAAAGAGTCTTTGTACAGTGTATCACAAAAGTGAGTACACCCCTCACATTTCTGCAGATATTTAAGTATATCTTTTCATGGGACAACACTGACAAAATGACACTTTGACACAATGAAAAATATTCTGTGTGCAGCTTATATAACAGTGTAAATTTATTTTTCCCTCAAAATAGCTCAAAATATAGTCATCAATAGCTAAACCCCTGGCAACAAAAGTGAGTACACCCCTAAGAGATTACATCCCTAAATGTCCAAATTGAGCACTGCTTGTCATTTTCCCTCCAAAATGTTATGTGACTCGTTAGTGTTACTACAGTACATTTCATTGAGGGAACCATGAACTCCAACATGTACTGTGAAATACTGCAGCAGAGCATGATCCCCTCCCTCCAGAAACTGGGTGGCAGTGCAGTGTTCCAGCATGATAATGAGCCCAAACACACTTCTAAGACGACCACTGCTTTACTAAAGAGGCTGAGGGTAAAGGTGATGAACTGGCCAAGCATGTCTCCAGACCTAAACCCAATAGAACATCTTTGGGGCATCCTCAAGCTGAAGGTGGAGGTGAGCAAAGTCTCAAATATCCACCAGCTCCGTGATGTCGTCATGGAGGAGTGGAAGAACATTCCAGTGGCAACTCGTGAAGCTCTGGTAAACTCCATGTCCAGGAGAGTAAAGGCAGTTTAGGAAAATAATGGTGGCCACACAAAATATTGACACTTCAGAAACTTTCACTAAGGGGTGTACTCACTTTTGTTGCCAGGGGTTTAGCTATTAATGTCTATATTTTGAGTTATTTTGAGGGAAAAATAAATGTACACTGTTATATAAGCTGCACACAGACTACTTTTCATTGTGTCACAGTGTCATTTTGTCAGTGTTGTCCCATGAAAAGATATACTTAAATATCTGCAGAAATGTGAGGGGTGTACTCACTTTTGTGATAAACTGTTGTATCTGGGTTTCACTATCTGAAATGAATGGCCGACAGTATTTCACTTTTTCATGATATACTAATTGTACCCTAATTACCCTATTGTAATTATATTCTAACCCTTACCTGTTTGAATTAACAGTTTTTCTACTGTCTTTTCCTTTTTTTTCTACAAAAATCCTTCTTTAATCCTTCATGTATGTTTTTCTTATTCAAAATGAGAATGAAAAGAGGATCATCTCCTTCAATATGGCAACTGATATCAAATTTGTCATTTGAAACAAAATAGCTTTTTTTAAAAGTTATTTATTCCCAGTTTTATTCGTCTAATATGCTCTTTTTGTCAATAAAGAGTGATTTATTGAGTGTATTTTTTTAACAACACACAAGACGGGGAACCTGAACAAAATGGCACAATAAATCACAATTGCAATATAGTGATAATTAATCGCAATTGGATTATTTTTGCAAATTATTCAGCCCTAGTAACTACTGAGGAAGATAAGTACATTTGTGCAAGGCTGTGCACCATGCTAAATATGAGCTTTGCTGTAAGTGTCCAAGAATTGTGTATGCATGCATACTTGAGTTAGCATAAGCATGATTTAAGAAGATTGAGACTTGTGTGTAAAGAAATGTAAACACTCCTACTATAAATCTGTGCTCCTGTGCTCCTGCTGTCCTGGTACTGGGCCCATGCTGAGCAGCTGTTCTGGTATTAACTGGGAAATGCTATTTATGGATAAAGATAAAGAATAGCCCATATTGGTAAAGGCCGGACCTTTCTCCAGCTGGAGCCCTCTTTTGTTCTGAAGGACTGCTGTAATTTTTTTTTCCAGCTGGAGCTTAGCCGAAGAACAGCTAACATAATAAAGTGGCTTAAATTGTTGGTGATAGTTACCCAGTTAGAGAGTGCTGTCCGACACACTGGTCAGGAATCTGGCAACTGCAAAGGGCATAGCACATGATTAACATTATTTTCATAGTCAGAAACAGTTCAGCTACTCCGCCTGTGATGGATGAGGCAGTGTCAGCCTAGAACAGACCACTCCTGCCTGAACAGATCAAAAGGTTATCACTCAAAACAACAAAGCTCTTCTGACGTTACCTTTTCCCTGAGAGGGCAGGAGCAAATACAAACCATGTTCACAGGTTTTTCTTCCTTAACATGAATTATTATATTCCAGAGTAACACAGATAAACATTATGTTTGTCTGTTTGACTTCTCCATCTCTCTCTAAAGCTATTCGCTGGCAGGACTTATCAGTGCTAAGACTTCCCATGTACAGGAAAATAGTGAGCAGTGACAGTGGGGTGTTTTTTTTCCTGTACTGCACAGCACAGAGTACTTGACCTGTTCTGAGATCACATAAAGGAGCTGGGTTTTCCAGTCATTTTATGGTTGAACTGTTTTAAGTAGGCTCTTTCCCTGTGGGCTGCAGCACAGGTGTTGGCTGTGTCAATTGTTTACAGAAGTTAAGAGCAGTGTGATGCCTGGCAGAGGGACAGAATATGGCCGTGGACTCAGAGCAAGGCAATAGGTATAAGTATAACAAGCATAAGAGAGTGTGAGAGGGGAGCAGAGTCACCCTGACATGAGTAAATTAGATCCAGAGAGGGAAATAGCAGGGGGTAAAGTGCTGGTTTTACTGCCCAGGCTGCAGGTGCTGCAGCTTTTCAACTGACCCCATAACCACACACACACACACACACACACACACACACACACACACACACACACACACACAGAAACATTCATGTATGTAAGAAAGCAGCCTGGCACACACTCAAATTTAGACTAGCACATGCAGTTATGCAAAATCTTGCACTAATGTCATGAACACTATTGTGTTTATGAGTTGACTTTATATTGTCGTCCTTTCTTTCTGCCACCCTTATTAGTCAGGCAGCTCACCCACAGTCCACTGTCAAGTAGATGTACTTTTCCATTATTCGGCTAGTTTGCAAACAGACGGCTAAGTCACCAATGCATAGAAATACTTTCATCAACAGACATTTTTGAGGGATGTGTGAGGATTAGTGTTGTACTCAGGGTCAAATAACATCTCACATCCTGTAACTCATAAAACACAGACTGTGGAAACAATTGTCAGAATTCAGTTTGTGGAGCATCCCACCCTAGATGAACATCATCTAATGAAGTCTATGCTGATACAGCCTCTTTTTTTGTTTGTGTCTTTTTGTTAGTAGGTCTGCTTTTGATTAGTATTTCTCATTCAGAGTTATTTCCTGTTCTCTTTTTGCTGTGTGTTTGTAGGGTATGTACAGAGCCTGATCAGACGTGTGGTGAACAACGTGAACATCGTGGTGAACAACCTGATCCTGAAATATGTGGAGGATGATATTGTGTTATCAGTCAACATTACAGCAGCAGAGTGTTACACTGTGGATGATATATGGGAGAGAGCCTTCATGGACATCACAGGTGAGCTACGCCTGATTACATTCCTTTGTATCTGCATTATCACATTCATCAATAAGACAAGACCTAATCAATTTTCAGTAGATGGTTATGAAAGTGTAAATAAACGGACAGCAGGTGTAGATGTCATGAAAGCCAGTCGTCCCTTAACCAGGGTTTCCATCAGAAAATGGTTGGGTAACTGATAACTGTGTTGGTGAATATGAGTGAAAGAACACATGCCAGTTGTGCAGATACTATCAAGGCTATGATCCTATGATCCTATGCCCAAGGACATTTAGACATGTGGAGCTGGGGCTGAACACCTGACCTTCTGATTGAGAAATGAAGACATATCTGAAAGCACTCCTACAGGGGAAAAAGATGAACAAATAAAAGCACTCGTACAGCTTAATATTAAAAAGAATATGTGTAAAGCATGTTTGAAGCAACAAACTGAGGATTAATACCAAAAAACAATAACAATAAAAAGAAATAGTTTGATATATTGTTTAATAGTGAGCACTAGAAGAGGCTCTGTAAGTTCTCCCTTCACTGACAAATCTGTCACATGAGCAGAGCAGTGCTTTTAGAATAAATGTACCTTTGAACCAAACTAAAATGGAAAAATAGTTGACTGTGGTCAGCAACTCTTTCCTCCATGAAGGTTTTAAGTAAAACTTGTTATATTTCACATAATTCAGGCAATCCTTTTCTGGCAACATTGCAGCGCTCTTAATGCCAGCACTTTGCATGAGCGATTTGCACGTATGGGTTTTCATTTTAACTACCTGTGCTACTTCATATTAAAACACATACAAACAAACAAACCAACAAACAAAAAAAAGAAGATTTGTTTGCGTTTTTCCTCCAGCAGCACTTGATTTGTAACTGATACCGAAAGTATTTCATTATTTAGACTCCAGCACTCAGCTGGTTACAATTTCATTTGCACTTTAATACCTTTCTTATGCAGTAGACTGAAAATACTGAATCAGAATAACCTGAGATAAGAGCCTCCTCTGTGAACATTACCTGTTGTGGTGGAACAGTAATCAATTAGAAATGCATCAGTAATCAGAAGGTGCCCAATGTGGCAGCAGCCATGGAAGCTGGTGGTGGACAGCGGTGGTGAAGGAAGCCGTCAGGGTAGAGGAGGAGGTGTTTGGGGCTGGGTTTGCATCAGGGAACAACAGAAACAGTTAAGAGTGGGGCTACAGAGGCTGTGGAAGGCTTTAAACACCACAAAACATGCCCACTTGATCTGTTTGTAAGCCTCATTAATGTTACATGACAAGACCATTTATTGTCAAGATGCCCTCCTCAAGGTAAATGCACTTTTTAAAATTGTGTTTATTTTGCCCCATGTAGCTCCAGAGCTGGTTCTAAGGAAAGTGATCAACTTCGCAGACTGTACAGTGTGCTTGGACAAGAGGAATGCTAGTGGCAAGATTGAGTTTTATCAGGATCCGCTGCTGTACAAATGCTCCTTTAGAACACGCCTCCATTTCACTTACGACAACATCAACTCAAAGATCCCGTCTGTCATCAAGGTAAGCAGCTCTACATCTTAGCAAAGACATAAAATCCAGCCAAATTCCAAATATGAAGTTGATGAGGGAAACATTTGGGTTTAACTGGTGCCATAATGACTTTGCAGCAATTATACAGAAAGGCACAGAAAGTCAGTGACAGCTGAGGCTGATTTGGTTAGTTAAGTTCCACAGCTCCAAACAAAGTAATGCAACAACATTTGCTGCATCACAATAGTTAGTGCACCTTTTTGGTATATTTTGTGAAATGACTTTTTTCAACATGAAGCACCTATGAACAGACATACACTGCATCTATCCCAGTTATCAAACACTCCAGGTGACTCTGTCCTGTTTTAAACACCATCATCACACTATGTTGTCTCCAACACAAGATAGTAAGCCTAAGCCATTTCCCACCTGAACATGTAATTCAACTGATCAGATGTTAAAGCTTAAAGCATCCCTTCAGCTGTCCTCCTCTTTGCTCCTGTTTGTGTGCAGATCCAGACCATGGTTGAGAGCCTGAAGTTGTCCATCACTGATCAGCAGCTGCCCATGTTCATCCGCATTTTAGAGCTGATTATTTCCCTTTACTATGGAGAAATTGCAGGCAACACAGAGAGGGAAGGAGAAGATGTTGGTGGCCATGTAAGCGATGCTGGAGCCACCCTATCTGGTGAGTGAATTCTCTTAGAGAGGACACGAGCGCTTTCACATCGGTAATGTTCTGGTCTTGGATCCAGTTCTGTTCTGGATTCCCAGAACCTTGGTGTTGAAGTTGGGGGGGGGGGTTATTCTTTGTTATTCAGGCAGAAGTAAACAACAAATTGGCAAAATATGCTTTTCTAATGCCTGTCCATAAAGGCACTGGAATAAAAACAAAATAAAACAGACAACAAATTTCTGCTGTGGACCAAAAAAAGTGCCATGTCTTTCTTGATATTGTAACATCATGAGAGGCTTTACCAAGACGGGCAAGACATGAGACAGTGTAAAATGATGCACAAGTCTCCAAACTCCAGATTCACACTCAGGGGTGGCTTTATTTAACAAAACAAAACTTCAGACCAACATAACTTAAAATTCCTTTTAGCACTGGCGGACCCCCGGGTTCTGGACACCTCGCCCCTGGGCTGGGTGACTAAAAAATCTCTTGGGTTGGCTAGGGGGAGAATTCACTGGTCTTTGTACTTTTTGGTGAGGGGCTGTTGGGCGAAGGGGCACCATAGCTGCGGGCTCCCTTCGACTAGGGCGTAGCATGTCCGTGGCAGTCTGATACTGCTCTACTGCCTCAACTAACTCACTGGCCTACTGATTACCTTCTTGGCCTCATATGGCAAAGCTCTTAGATATCTATCCATGACTAGAGTCTCTATGGTGGCCACTGCACTGTTCTTGTTGGGCTCTAACCACTTCTTAGTTACTCTAATCAGCTCATGCATTTGGGTATGGGGTGTTATCCATCCATCCATTTTCTTAACAGTCTATCGTACTATTCAGGGTCGCGGGTGGCTGGAGCCTATCCCAGTTGTCATTGGGCGAGAGGCGGGGTACACCCTGGATTGGTCGCCAGTCAATCGCAGGGCTGACCTGTAGACAAACAATCATTCAAGCACACACTCACACCTATGGGCAATTTAGAATAACCAATTAACCTAACGTGGGCATGTTTTTGGTCTGTGGGAGGAAGCTGGAGTACCCGGAGAGAACCCATGCATGCAAACATGCAAACTCCACACAGAAAGGCCCACCTTGCCTGAATGGGGAATTGAACCGGCGACCGTCTTGCTGTGAGGCTGAAGCGCAACCCGCTGTGCCACCGTGCAGCCCACGGGGTGTTATGCCACTCTGAAATGTCCAATTGTGGAAGTGCTGGGTCATGCCAAACTTCGTCAGGCCACTCCGGCTAAGTATCTCTCCCTTGAGCAGATCATAGTCCTGTGTCACGCAGGCCTCTACATCCTGAAATGCTTTAAGGGACTCACCCGACAAGAAGGGGGCCAGGATTCCCACCCATTGTGCCTTGGGCCACCCTTCCACATCGTCAGAGGCTCCAAGCTTAGGGATCACCTCCCTGGCCTTGGGCTTTGCCATTTGTAACTGCAATAATTCCTGCTCCTTTAGGTCATTGGCTCTGATCTGTTGTTGCACCAGAGCGGCATTTGTTTCCTGCTGGGCCCTCTGGGTTTCAAGGAGCGCCTGCATGAGCTGCTTCATGGGGTCTTTTGTAAGAAGTCCTGAAAACTTAACTAATTATTGAGTTGAGGGTGCCAATAATTTTGTCCAGCCAATTTTTTGCATTTTGTGTAGAATTGTGTCAATTTTGGCTTTTTTCTTCAGCTTTTTTGTGTTTTTCCAATGCACATCAAGGAAATACACACATTTATACCAAAAACATAGGTAATTGCAACGATTTCTGGGAGAAATGGTGTCTTTTCTGGAAAAATCCCAGTGGAGCCAATACTTTTGTCTATGACTGTATGTGGACACAGTGACTTAGGATCTTACAATCATGGTTCAGTTCTTATCTTTATCCTTACATACTGCTAAAGCTGCTCTGCTTCAGCTGTTATAGTTAATCCAACCTTGTAACAAATTTCACAAACACAAAGAATCAAACAATCAAATTACAGAGGCAGATGTAATTGTTTCTTTTGACATCATTTTCTTTCTCACTAAGTCTTGTATACACACACACACACGCGCACACACCTGCACATACACCTGCACATACCTTTAATAGATGCAGATATCCCCTTTAAAAAAACACCACATTCCCCACCTCTCACAAGCTACTCGACTTTATCTTCCTCAAATAGTGGAGCCTGCAGGTCCAGTCCTGCTGAGCGGCACCAGCCTCTGCAGCACCAGCTCATTTTGAATAGGGGAAGTGTTGGGCTGAGAGAGGAAACCCAGCACAATATAGAATATTTGCTGTGTCCCTTCACCCTGCTCCCTGCTTTCTGGCTTATGACTTCTACTTTGAGTTGGCGCAGCTTCCAGTTCAGTGTCCAATGCCAGATGTAAGAGTCAGTGTCATGCAGCTGCTATGTAAAGACCCTGAGAGTGAATGAATATCCCATCACAAAAATATACAAGAGGGGACCAGCTTTTGGATTCTAAGCGCCCAAGATCATGTTATGCTGATAGTAATCTACTGAGTAAAGAGTTGGGAGGGACACACGGATGTTTCCTAGGAGTGAAATGATGCTTTTTTCAAACATGTGTTTCATATTCATTTCAATTTGATACAGTTGATCCAAGCACTGAAGATGACTGAAGTATAATAAATGCCAAAATTGTTTATTAGTTCAATAAAAATTTTATTTTTTCCACAACAAGTAGTGAGAGCCTTTTCCATTCTGTGCCTCCTACGACAGTGTAAGATGATCTTCACAGTAACACACTGGGCTCTCTCACTAACAGGTTTTCTTTGTCATAGACTGAGAGAAACACATTTTCAGCTTCTATTGTGTTTATGACCGTGTTTGACAGGAACATTTGATCAAATTCATTTATCTGATCCCAATATGTGGCTTGTTTTTCTTGCACCAAACCATCTAATGGAAACAAATGAACAATATGCAATTTCCATCCTAGACCCCTTTCAGTTTAAGTTCTTTTTGAGAGTTGGCAGTTTTCACGTGTTTGAATGTGTTTTATTTGAAACAAGGTGATGATATGAAGCATTCATGTTTTGTCTTATTGTTGCTTTGTTCAAACATAGCTTCTGTCACATGAATGCTTAAACATGGCGTACAATAGGGGTTTCTACATTTTCAACCAAAGGACCCCCCCCTAAAACAAATGAATGAAAGGAAGGAAAAAAAAAAAAATTAATAAATAAATTAAAAAAAAATATATATATATATATATCAGAAATTCTGCTGGAAAGGGTGTAAACTTTTAGGCGTAACTGCATATACAGTATGTCTATACATACATATCAGAAAACAGGCTAAATCTGTGCTCATATTGCTGTGATTCCTACATCAGTGTACCACCTCTGCCACCACTTTGGGGGTGGTCTACAAAGAAATGTGGGAAAGTGATCAGACATTTTCTTTTTGCGTGATTTATATCAGACTAATGTTCTATTTTTTTATTTTATAAAATAATGGATGATACATGCAGTTTTAGGTGGTTTTTAATTTTTTTTAATGAAATATGAAATCAAACACCTTAGGGATTTCGAGACCCCCCATTTGTGTTTAGTGACCTTCCAGGGGGTCATGAACCTTACTTTTAGAGCTCTGAAGGCGTTACTTATCTTCCAATTAACAAAGTGGAAAGTAGGGATTGACCAAAATGGATTTTTCAGGGCAAGTTTGCCATTTTTTGCTGCCACCCTCAGCAGACGACCTATACAGGCTGCTGATTTTCTTGAGCCTTTATTTGTGGCCAGTACTGCTTTTGCTCCCTCAAATCAAATGTCATAAAAATGACACTATGAAAACAAACGTTACAGGTCTCAGTTTAAAGATTAGGGACATTTACTGAACCATATTTAATACTAAAACAAGATGGAAAAGAGTGGTTGGACATGGTGTGAACTTCTACTTCAGGTGCATATCTCTGCAATCTGCAGGCAGGGGAGGAGCAAGGCCTGGTCTGCACATGCTCTGTAGTGTCTCCCAGCAGCATATGCTGACAAGTGCCTGTCTGTAAATCATGGCGGGGAAAAATAAACCAATGAACCCCCCACATATCAGCCGAGGCAGACACAAGAGAAAAATGCAAAAATTAAACTAATATATTGGCCAGCAGATATATCAGTCTGTCAGTCCTCTCTTTCTAATGTACTGAGGTACTAAAGTTTTACTACTGAAAATCTGTAATTGATAACTAGAAGAGATTTCAATCCGCCTTCTCAAACCTTGGAAAACTAAATAAGTTGGACTGATACAATTGTGCCTAAAAGTTTACACCCCCTCCAGCAGAATTTTCTGATTTTTTGGCCTTTTTTGGCAGAAAATACGAATGGTAACACAAAAACCTTTCTGTCACTCATGGTTAGAGGTTGGGTGAAGACATTTATTAACAAACAACTGTGTTTACTCTTTTTAAATCATAATGACAACAGAAACTTAAAAAAATGACCCTGTTCATTTTTTATACACACACACTGATTACAAGGTGAGGATGGCTACCTTTAGTACACATTCAAACATATTTGTGTAAACTTTTGTGCATTTATCAGGCCATTGCATTGCATTACTGATTTATTTGGACAGAATTTTTTTTTTGTTTAAGATACTTTTTGGGCTTTTCTGCCTGTAATAGGATAGAGGAGGACAGTGAATAGAGCAGGAAAGGGGGAGAGAGAGTGAAGAATGACGTGCAGGAAACAGGCCAGACGGGAATCGAATGCGGGCCACCTGCTCGAGGGCAAGCCTCATGGTGCGCGGCCATATCCACTAGGCCGCCTGCGCTCCGGACATAGAATTTAAAGTTTGAATACATTTTGTAGTTGAGACGACAACTTACAATCAAATTTTATCACAACGACTCCAGTAATCTTTTGTCATATTGACAGCGAATAATGTTCTAGAATAACAAATGTGTAATATGGCATTTTACAGTGGAGATGACTAGCTCTGGCCCTGAAGCATGACAGTTTTAACAGCTATGTCATGTTGTGTATATGTTTATCAGTGTCCTGCCCTGTGCGACTGAGTGTTCTCTCCATTACTGAAAGAGCCTGGGACATCTCAGAGGCCTATTGATTGGAAGAGAATAATACACATGTATCTGCCTGTGGCCACAGGCATTCTTCCCCCACAAACCCCATATGGCTCCCTTATGCTGGTTCAGTGCCACGACAG
>RPOG01005240.1:0-34563 GCA_008086565.1 Thalassoma bifasciatum | reverse complement strand
GGCCCATGCTGATGAAAGAGCTGACAGGTGTGGGTCATTATAAACGGAGACTAAAGCCAAATGCTGTGCCGACTATTTTCCAACACAAACCCACAAAACTTCCTTGGGAAACCACTGAAGTCCGCTCCAGGACTTATATGATCCTGTATGAGATCGAGCCCGGTGCAACCATATGACGTCACTACCCAGACGTTATTGCAGCGTAAACAACAATGGCGGCCTACAGGTGAAAATATTTTTTCAAATTTTATACAAACTAAGATATTTTGAGAGATTTTATTATCGTTCTTATGTAGGTGGTAAAAACACTGATCATTCAGGAAAATGACGTTCTGGTAGCCAGGGTTCCTTTTAAAAGTGGGATAAATGTCTCTAAAGTAACCCAACAGCAGACATATTAAGCAGGAAAATTTATTTTAATTCCAAACCGACAAGGCTTGATAAAATCATCAACCAAGAAAGAGAAACTAATTCCGCACATATGAGTTTCCAAACATAATTTAGTTAAAGAAAGTGTTTTATAAGTGTTCACAAAGGGTCATAAAGTAGAGATTAGATTCAGCTGACTGATGAGATGCAATTTAATGCTTTGTCGGCTGGCTACCCTCATTTGTCCACTGAGCCTATAAGATGTTTCCTGTTTTTTTGAGTGTGAAAGAGCTTTAGTGGCTCCCTTACTTCTCACTTCACTCGCAGATCACAACTGTTTATGAATCAGTCCCATGAAGGGATCAAATTTGAGGGCAAAAAAGCTCAAGGATCAAAAACTCGGATAAAAAAATCCACTTGATTGTAAAACCATATGCATGCTTCTCAGGCTTCAGAGACCTATAATTGGAAATTTGTGCTTTTGTTAAAATAAGCTGCAGAGGAAAAACTCTTCTTGACCTCATTTCCAGTACTCTGTGTTTTTTTTAATGTGCACAACAATATAACAGTCTGGAGGAAGCCTTTGAGTTTCCTTTATTTACAGTGATGCAGACGAAATGCACAATCAAAACCAACTAAATAGAATCATTCACTGTGAAATGCAAGGCACACTGAGAAGAAAGGATCAAAATAATATTCGCTTATAATGATAAAAGCAACATTAACAGTAGTATATTGTTAACTTAAATCCTAACACATGTATTTGGACCACAACTGCATTATCACTATGGGCATCAAGCAACACTTACCACTTCCACATTGTCTCATATCCTATCATACTGTACCGTAAAATGTCTTATTTACAGTAATGTAATGTAATGTATTGTGATGTACTGTACCTTACCATATCTGAACTATGTAACTGGTTTTAGTGTAACATACTGTACTGTATGTCCAGTGGTGGAAAGAGTACTGAAAATCTGTACTCAAGTACAAGTTCTGTTACATTGCTAAAATATTACTCAATCACAAGTAAAAGTACAGAGTATCCATAAAAAAAAAACTACTCAGATAATTAGTTACTTTTAACTGGTGATGTCACTGTCACCTCTGCAGATAGGGCTCTAAATTTTGCGTTTTGCTTTACCAATAGTTAAAACGCTAACAATCAATAATCATTAATAACTGATAAGATAGAAAACAAGTGTTTTTCGTTCATTTTCATTGTTGTTGTTTTTTCTTTCTTTTCCTCATTTTAAGTTTTTAGTTCCTTGTTCAGCAAAGGTCTCAGCCAGACAAAAGAAAATTAGATGAGGTGCAGTTGCTGCCAGGACTATTGGTGGAATATCCATGAATACATTTTTAAATGGCTAAATTCTTAACACAAAATCAATTAGAGATCAATCATTAACATCCATCAACATTTTTTTGTTTTCTTTTTCATCCATATGTCCTGGTTTTCATTGACTTGTTTGTATCAAATCACCTTACTGGCTACAAAAATGCAGATAAAAAGTCTAGATATTAATGAAAATTGTACTCAGTACTCAACTATGATTTTAAAGTAACTAAGTAGATTACATGGCATAATGTTTACTTAAGTACAAGTAAAAGTACAGACTTGAAAATCTACTCATCAAAGTAAAAGTACTCCAAAAAACGACTTAATTATAGTAATCTGAGTATTTGTGTATGTCACATTTGTTACTGTACTGACCTGTGCAGTCTTACTTTCTATTATATTATTTATATCACATTGAATCATCCCATTCTGCCATTTAGTCTTTGAGACTTTACTCTGAACTTATCCTTTAAATGATCCCGCTCCAACTGGCATATTAAACAAAAAGCATATGCCTTGATTTGAACACCATCTGTTAAGAAAATAAGTGGCATCTTTCATGAAACTCTGCCAAGTGTAGCTACGCCGTCTTAGCAGTGAAGAAGGAAGAAGTGAAGAGATCAACTCCCAGTCCTGAAACTTTTTCAAAAAGTCATGAATCTGGAAGTCTCGGTCCTTCATGTAAAGACAAAACTACAGGACACACACTTACGAACACACGAGCTGACAGTCATCTAGGGACAATCCTCTGACCTCTGTTCCACGGTTACCATGGCAATGAGATTTTTCTCGGGGGGGAGCAGCTGTTTTTGAAAGCCGACGAAGCACCTCTGAACCCTCTGTTATTGTATTCGCCCCAGAGTCCTGCCTACGTCTTACTTTAAAGGTGCCGTCTTTCATCATTCTCTCTCCTGTGCCCTTTGTTCAATTTCCCGTGTTTTTAGGACATTACACTGACAAGCATCACAGTTTCTCCCTGCTTCACTTTACTCTGACTAACATTAATGGTTTAAATCCAACTCCTTCCTCCAGGAATTCAGCTCAACTCAATTGGCAGTGCCGTTAAGTATACAAACAAACAAAAGTGCATGTTTTCTGCTCTCTACCTTTTTGCTACTCCCTCCACTCTGATGTCAACTCTCCTCCTCCTAATAACTCAGAGCTGGATGTCTATGACAGCCAGGTGGCTGGCAGGATGTCTAATTGATGTATCTCCATCCGATTAGTCTGCATTACTCTTGTTTACGCTGTTCCTGGGTTTTCTTTGCCCGCAGTCTCTCCTATCGATTTCTCTTAAGGACATGTAAGGTCAGTGCAATCGAGATTTCCTGCCTTTCGAATAAAATCCAAAGACAGAACAAGAGGTTGAAACAAAGCTGATCAAAATGAAATCCTTTTGTTGTTTTATGATGTGCCAGATGTTTTTAATTCAGCATGAATGGTGCCTTCCCAAATGTGTAAGCTGTCAAACATCTTCACACCATAACAAACAGACGGCAGTTTTTAAACTCTCTCCATCATGTTTAGATGTAATATTCCTTTAGTATGGTGCAGTTTTAACCTGCATTTGTGGATGCAGCAACAAAAAAGTGATTTTTAGAAGTGATTTTGAACCCATGCGGTGATTCCCACGACAAAGTCAAGTCTGTTGTAATAGTAGCTGGGTTTCCATTACAGTTTTTCGCATGATAAAAGGGATATTCCTAAAATTTAGACAAAGTATATTTGCGCTTTGAACGTGTTTCCATTGAAGGTTGTTCTAGGCAGGAGCGCCGTAACTCTCGTCAAATATCATCCCACGAGATTTCACTGCTGGAAGATGGTCAAACCCTTTCTCCCTCATTTCAGTTTCTATCTCCTTATAACACTCTGCATTCCTCTGTTGTTTGCTGTCTATATGGCTGTTGTGTTTTTCTCGAAAATAATTGAAGTGATCCTGTGATCAGGTATGTTACGTCCTGTGACGTAAAATTGCGGAAAAAGTGTTTCCATTGCGCTTTTGCGATATATTTGAATGACGAAACATCTGAAAAACCACCTGATGAAAATGTAAAAACTTTTTAGCGATATTTTAGTGCTTTTTTGAAAAATAGGTGTTTCCAATACCAGTTTTTTATAGCACTATTTAAATTTTGCGCATATCCAAGGGTAATGGAAACGCACCTACTGTTGCCTTGAGGCTCAGAGATCATGACTGTCCAGAGTTGGTTTATAGCTCTGTTTTTTTATTAAACTTCTATGAATTCTGTGAATCTTTTCATAATATTCTGTTGATGACAAAATGCTTTAGAAGTACTTAAACTATTAGGTCACAGAGTCTCTCACAGAACTCTACAAATCTATACTTTCACCAGATTTTCTTTTTTTTGGGTGGGTGGTGGTTGTCTTTGCTGTTGTTTTACACTTAACAACTTTTTTTGTGTGCTTTGTTGTTCCAATCTCAGCTGCTTTCAACAGAGTGCAGTCAAAGTTTGTTTCTGACACCAGTGGAATCTCAAAAAAGAAAAAGGGGGAAAAAAAGCTTCATATCCAAACAAGTTTTTTCTAAAGGCAACTCTCACTCACATAGAAGTTTCTGTGTTGCTCTCAAAAACACTTGAACAGTGACCAATTTCCAATTTCAATGCTTGATGACCTTTTTGATTTCCAAACAAAATAAAACATTTGAATGATTTACACATTTTCTGCATCTTCTTCCACAAACATTCCAAGCAGAGTCAAAACCTTTTGGGAATTGGGAATGTACAATGATTAGTTTCCTACATGCAAAAGTCCTCGTGAACCATGTCTACAGCATTTCCCTGTGGGTTCGATGCAGCCAGAGTTGGTCTGAGTCCAGTGGAATCTCAACAAGTTGTTTGCAAAGGCAGCACTCACTTATATGGAAGCTTTATTTAAATCGAGCAACTGCATATGTTTTATGCTCCAAAATATTTTTTTCTTAATTCCTTTCTGCTTTTCCAATATGAGATTTTAATATAAATGGCATGTTTTAAGACAAACTAATAATCTAGTAGCCTTTTTTTGTGAGAGGATTCAGATTTATGACTTGCCTTTAATCAGCTGTTAGCTCTTAAATGCATTAAATATACCAATGCAGAAATAGTCTGTATGGTTACTGGTTATCTTTTCTATGATTTTACATTGCAAAGAAAAAAAAACATTTTGTTGAAATTCTGACGCAGCATTTCAATAAATTGTTCTTATACTTTAAAACTAGAAAAAAAATGTTTTATGTAGAAAATGCATTGAAATGCTGACACTTTGAGAGCATAATGAGAAAATGCAAAAAAGAAAAATTGCTCAAAGTCATGCATCAAAGCTGGAAATGAGGATTCTGTGCAATGGAAACTGTTTAATGTATTACAGCAATTTGAAATTGATGCTTATTTGAAACAAAAAAATCATAAACACGGGAAAAGCAAACAGTAGACTTTAAATATCATATGAAACAAAAGTGGGAAGATTCAAAATGGATCGTTAAAAGTTGTGTGTCAAAGCTGAAAATGAGGAAGCAAACCTGTGAAATGCATTGAAACAGTATAAAATGTTGCTTCTTTGAAATAAAAATTTAGAAAACCTGGGAAAAGAAAGCTGAAAGTGTTTAAATAATGTGAAAGAGGAAAAGTTATTAAATGCAAAATCAATTTCTCAAAGTATAGTTTCAAATCTGAATTAGTGGAGCGTGAAATAAAATATATTCAACGTATTAAAACAATCTGAAAATGTTTTTCATTTAAAATAAAAATTTCAGAAAATTGTGTAAAAATAAGCCGTAAGAGTGAAAGAGGAGAAATTAATTCTTACTCAAATGGAAGCCAAAAAATAAAATAAGGAGCACGAGGTAAAGAAAAGGGTTCATTTGACGCAAGAACCCTTGAAGTTGACATTTTTAGACCATGAGTTTCCTTGTGGGAGTAAAGTTTTTAAGCTTCCCTCAACAAAGATAACAGCTTGTTTTGTTTCTTTAAAGCACCTGTAAACAACATCTTCTCTCTAACTTGTCCTTATAAGCTCAAGTTGTTTATTTGCCTGAAGCGAAATCATTTGCTCAAACCTACGTCACAGGTTGTTATGTAATCTCAGACTCATGGTTCATTTTCCACATTCTTGCGACTACAGGTCACATATTACAAACCACTCACACGTTTTTCTAATTTAGATGATTTAAATTTGAGTGTATGATCATGTTAATGCAGGAGGCGTCTTCGGATTACAGTGAAAACAGCCCGTGGATCTGTGCGTGTGTGTGCATCTATGCCTGATTTCACCCGCTTACATATGATATGATCTGGCATGTACTCTCTAGATCAACCTGTGTGTCATTATTGCTCGGTGTTAAAGGAATAACTCATTAAATCAGTAAGCCACACTGATGATCAATCTCTGAGTGACCTCATTACATGCAGCGCAATGCACCGGCCTATTTTCCCCTCAATTTCACTGAGTGAAGAGCGATGAGACGGTAATAGTCGTTCATCAGTTCGACCCTGCTATTGTGTCCAGGCCGGAGAGAGGGGGAGAAAATGGGAAAATGAGCAAGGGATTATGGGGGAAGATGGTGTGTAGTTTCACAAAAACCCCGGAGGATAAGAGAAAAGGTGGACATGAAAGTGGATTTTACAGCATATCACTTGGAGGAATTACATCATAAGACTGTTGGTTACAGAGAGTGATAAAACTGTTGTATGTTTTAACACATTTACAGTTCCATGATTCAATGGCTGCATTTTGACCTGAGGGTACAGAGGCTGTTAGTTTATGGGAGAACATTCTCCAGAACTAAGCTGAAGACTCAGGTAGATAATACAAAATAGTGCAATAACAGGTGGAGAAAAAATACACAATAATATAAATGCATAACACCACCAGACCAGTAGAGGGCAGTCATACCACAACAAAGGCCTTTCAGCAAAAGATGTTCTTAATTGCACTGCAAATAGATTGTTGACACTTGAGAGAATATAAAAGCGTGAGGAAAAGCTGAAGGTGGTTGAGCATAGACTGTATATTTAGTGGACCTAACGACTTTCGGCTCAAACTGAAGCTCCCAGCAGATGCCCCGCCCCCTGGTGTCTGGCTGCAGTATAGGTCATAAGCCCCGCCTCCCCATGCATTCCGCATATGAGTCTGGAAAACTTTAAAAATATTACGATACCTGGTAGAAACTTTTCTCTCATCCTTACGCTAAGGTGATATGACGATGCAATTCGGCTGCATTGTGTTCAAGCCTTTTTTTACTGAGAAGTTGGTTATTGGATATTAAAATCCACGTTTTGAGTTTTGTTTTACGATACTTGACAGCTGCCGTTCGTGAGTAGTTTTTATCAGGGATATAAGAAACTTCGGGAAAGAGAGCCAAAAGGAGACTAAACCCTCTAAAGAAGAGGCAATAAAAATTTTAATTTCTCTTTTTTACTTGGCTAAACTGGAAATTCTCTACTGCGCAGACTCTGGCTGCACGATGGCGGCTTGAGTAACGGGGTTTTTTGGCTTCAAAGTCGTAGAACGGTGACAGGCAGAGCCATACTGTTCATTCTATATATAGTTTACGTGGCTGAAGCCCCCAACAGTGAAAAAGTGGACAACTCTACTGTTTAAAGCATGAAGACAGCAGAGATCGACTGGTGTTTCGGCTAAAAAAACACGCCTATGAACTGAAAATCTTGAGTGGGACACATCTCACTAAAAAAGGTTTTTAATCATCAGTAATGACTTATATCCTAAAAAATCCATCCTTAAAACTAAACTTGGATAAATTGGATGAATTCCCCGTGGACTTCATTCGTGTTTTAACAGATGTCACAAGGTCTTCAATTTACAGGGTCACTCTTCAAACTGTAACACCTGTATCTGACAAAGACACAATCACAGTATCATGCTCAAAAAAGATGACTAATAAGGAGTTATTAAACCAAGCCAATCACCTCTGGGTGTGATTTATTGTGGACAGAAGGTAAAATAAAAACACTGTGGGTGCTCCACCAATCAGAACTGGTTGACTTGCTGACCTTGCCCTAAGTTTTTGGACTTCTGGAAAGTACTACACTGCAAAAACACAGTATCAACACAGAATCTTACCAAGTATATTTTCCTAATTTCTAGTCAAAATATCTCATCACACTCAATACAAGACATAGTCACCTAAAGGGAAACATTTTAGTAAGATATTGGATCTTTTTTCTAGATGGATTACGTTAAATATCTTGTTAAGTGAATCAGTCTTAAAATATATTGATTTAAGTAATTTCTCAGTTGCAACAAGCTTTTATGACATCATCAGGTTTTGAAGCTGCAGCGTTATCTGTTGAAGATAAATCAAGTTGTTTCAAGAAATAGACTCAACTTACATCAATAAAACAAAGCTTTATTTAAATCTACAGCTTATTATTGACTTTTTATGAGACATAATTTGTAAATACAAGAAAGTATGGTTAAAATGAGTTTTCCTTGTTACTTTTAAAATCTCTCTTATCCAGTAGCGCTTAAATCTTATGTCTTCTTTTAATATATCTTACCAAAAATATTTTCCCTCATTCCATTGGTAGATTTTATTTTGCTTATTACAAGCAAAAATATCTTGTATTATTTTTTTAAGTTATTTTTTGTGTGTTTTTTCCCCCAGTTGGTATTATGTCAAGATGATGGCAGAAGCATTTACTTAAAACAAGAATATTTTTCAGCATATAAAGACAATACGTCTCATACTTTTTTATCAGTATCAATAAGAATTCACTTGTTATTAGTGAGAATTGAGTAATTTTAAAGTATTTCTGGGTAATATTACTTGTTTTGGAAAGTCTTGGCAAGCCAAATTTTCTTGCTCTGTTGGCACATAATTTAGCTTAGTTAAAATTAAAGGGAAAAAAAGTGTATTTTTCTTGTTTTTGAAGGCTGTTTTTTTTCAGTGTACTCCTCAGGCAAGGCAATTTTCAAGGTTAAATTTATGAGGCTGTAGGATAAAAAAAAAAAAAAGGAAAACAAACGGAATATTTCCTCTGACTTTGCACACAACTTAAGTGAAATACAGTTTTTCAGCTCAAAGACTGATTTTGCAGAGCTGCAGAAAAAAACTGTGCACGTCAGCAAATCGAAGGAGGCAGAAAATCACCAGGAAGACAACGGGTCAATACCCCCACATAAGTACTTTGTGGTGCATTGGAATTGTTTATTAGCATGAAATCTATTCTCATTTAAATGTGTGCTAACAGTAGTGGCTCTATTTTTGTCTTCACAGTGTGTGTTTTTGAAAATAACACAGCAAAAACTTTTGGTTGTATAAAGATTCCTTTTCACGTATATCAAAAAGACTCAGGGGATGTGTAAAGTAAAGGCCTTTGTGTGTGTGGGTGTGTGTGTGTGTGTGTGTGTGTGTGTTTGGGGGGGGCACACTAAAGGATGCAAAGGCGTTATTGATAGACGACGAGAGTTCAGAGAGAAAATGTCACTGACGTAACTGGCCTCATGACGCCAGGCAGCTGAAGACAATGTGACTACTGAAAAAGAGAGTAAAAAAAAAAAAAGAGGAGAGAGGCATGTCTGTGTGTGTGTGTGTGTGTGTGTGTGTGTGTGTGTGTGTGTGCTTGTTGGTGTGGTTACAAAGCTGGTGCATGCATCTTTTGTTTTGATCCCCTCTCCTCTACCGATGTGTGTGTGTGTGTGTGTGTGTGTGTTCAAGAGGTCGTGATGAGTGTGAGATTGGATTTCTCAGGTTATACCAAAATAACAAACATCTCATTTGTACCAGGCTGGTACTGGCTGAGTATTAACAGTTGATGTATCACATTCAGTCACAGACACGCTCTTGTGTGTGTGTCAGCTTGTGTGTATATGTGTGTGTAACCATCTTTTTATCGTCTCCGGGCCGAAGGGTGGACAGAGGACACTATCAACTTGTTATCAAGGATGAGGAAAAGATTGAGGCGATGACACTCCATATCTTTACAGAAAAACATACAAACAGTATCTACACATCATTTCCTTATTTGTGTATTTACACACACTGCCACAGATGCATGAACACAATTTCTCCTTCTCTTTTCTTGAATAACCTCCTCAGTGTGTTTCCTGTCTGCTCTCTTCTTAACTTGTTGCTATCACTTTAAACACTTAGTTCAGATCTACTTAAAGGTATCTTCTTAATAGCTATCTCATTATCTCTCTAAGTCTTTTTGTTTTATCATCATACAACTCCCAAGCCATGTCGCTGAAGAGCGGAAATGATTAAAGTGAAAGTCATCAGGGAAGTAAACAATGTTTCAGCTGGAAAATCAGCCAAATACGGTTTGTTTCTAACATTAAAGAAAGCAATGAGCGGAAGGGAAGAAGAGAAAATAAAGATGCCAAGTGATAAGCATGCCTTATTCACTTTCCCTATCTCCCCTCCCATCTTTCTGTCTTATTTATATCTCACTGTGACCAAACCACTCCCATCCCACTGGCAGCTCAACTGCAAGCAAACTCACCAAGAAGATGCTCAAATTCTGCCACAAAATCCACAGCAATGAAATTCCCACCACAGATAAGCGTCAAAGTACGATTTTTTTTCACCAATAATGATCTAAAGTGCTGGTTTGCGAAGCCTACCTGGCACGAGGAAGTGGTCCCAGGTTACAATCCACTTACAGGCACTCCACACATCCCCATTAAAGTGGCCAGCTTCCTCTAACAAACCGGCGTGTGAGTGTTTGTGGCCAGCTAGCTGGGCTGGCGTGTGCGAGTCTGTGAATGTGGGCTAGGCCAACTGAGCAGTGTGTATACAAGGAGAGAGAGAGGGAGAGAGAGAGAGGGAGAGAGAGAGAAGGGGGGAAGAGAGAGCAAATGCCCAAGAGGCTAAGAAGGTAGACTCCCAAGCTGCACAAACAAGAGGGGAGGAAAGGAGGAGAGGGAGGAGATAGCAGTAATGAGAGGAGACAAATGAGCAGTAAGCGCTCAAAGAGAAGCACATGTATGCCTGTGTATGTGTGTGTGTGCATGTATGTGTGTGTTCTACACACGCACACACACATTGCTCGGTTTCAATGATTGCAGATGTGTGTTGGCAAATATTGTCTGACATATACGTACATATTTGTCCCCGCTGAACTCCCCTGCCCTTCATCTCATCTCTCATGAAGACATTATGGCACTACAGGCAGGTCCCACAGGATGTACAAAGCTCGCAATGNGCACAAACAAGAGGGGAGGAAAGGAGGAGAGGGAGGAGATAGCAGTAATGAGAGGAGACAAATGAGCAGTAAGCGCTCAAAGAGAAGCACATGTATGCCTGTGTATGTGTGTGTGTGCATGTATGTGTGTGTTCTACACACGCACACACACATTGCTCGGTTTCAATGATTGCAGATGTGTGTTGGCAAATATTGTCTGACATATACGTACATATTTGTCCCCGCTGAACTCCCCTGCCCTTCATCTCATCTCTCATGAAGACATTATGGCACTACAGGCAGGTCCCACAGGATGTACAAAGCTCGCAATGGACGCCCTGGATACCCCCCCACTACCCCACCCCACACACACACATGAACACACACAATTCCCACTCACTTCAAGAAGTAGGTATAATGTGAAGGGTTCTCCGTATGTATTAAAGGAGACTAACGGGAGCCATAACAACATCATGGGGTCATGTATGTGTCACAGGTGGGCTGTAAAATCTGGTTATGACTTGAGTGACACACACCTCCTGGTTTTGTCTCCTTTGGCTCGAATATGACGCAAAGAAATGCGAGCAACACACACACACACATGCAGGGATTCTGTTTTACCTTGTTGTCACTTCTTTTAAGTATTGCATGGCTATATATAGCAGCTTTATGCTTGCTCTCTACAATTATACTGAGTCATAACGTCACATTATCCTCAACTCGGATGACATCAATGCACCTTTCTGTTCAAACAACAGTGAGTGGAGCAGAGAGCGAGGTGGACGTAATGAACCCAAGAGAGAAAACATCGGGACATGTCAGGAGTAAACAAGGACGTTAACAGCATCTGACAAAAGTAGCAAGAGCTTATGTGTGCTGCAAGAGAAAAAAGTACAATAATGCAGTAATTAAAGAAATAAAAGAGAAATAGCTGCAGGAAATCAATTTTTTGTTCCTCAGGGTCAATTTGTCTTTTTGAGGTCATTTGTAAGTGTGTTAATGCAGGTGGAGAGACATTCATTTTATGCAACTGGTGCCAAAACAAGCGAGTTTACCACAATAAGGTAAAACCTAAAAAAGTCTATTCACCAACCAGGCATTGGTACCTTTCATATTTGAACCAATATGGTACAGTTTCTTAGCACCTGGGTATCAGTATCAGAACTCAATGGTACTAATTTTAAGTGCTTTTTACTTTTACAACTGTTACACATTTTTTTACTATTTATTGTTTTATTTAACCCACTTTGCACTGTGCAACTTGTTAAACTACTTCATTTAATATCTGCATCCTTGCACCACTCACCACTGCACTATCATCATATTTTTAGCCTGTAAATATTAGTCTTGTCTATTTGCTATTCTCTTGTGTTTATAGTTGTTGATAACACTCTTCATGCAAATTTTTATTCTTACTATTTTACCGTTTATGCCTTACCAGTACCTTGTACAAGAGAGCACAGTATATCGTAACAAATTCCTTGTATGTTCAAGCAAACCTGGGGATTAAAGTTGATTCTGATTTTGATTTTGTGTGTTTATGTGGTAATGATGTGGACAATTAAAGACAACGACAACTCTACCAAAGTTCTCCTAAGATTCAAACCCCACTTTGAAATCAACAGCTTTCCCCTTTAAATAGTCTCACTTTCATATTTGCCTGTTCAGCAATTTAAAACAATATTATCAGCATTCACATATCATCAGTCTTATGCTAAATGCTATTTTTTTTTTTTTGCTGAAAACTATTTTTTGGATTTAGTTTGTCGAGGTAGTGGAAACTGGAGCTGGACTAGCAAAAAGAAAATGGACAAAAGAGCAGAAGGCAGCCTAAAGCGAGAGTGATAGAGCACAGGCTGAATCTGAATCTTCAATGAAATGAAACGCAAGGTTAAGTTTGGTGAGGTTGGAGTTGGTAGATGAGCACTGGTAGGACACAACCAGGATTTTACGTGTTACAAGCTCCAGACACATCTTTGAACATTAACGCCACGTAACTACAAATAAATACATTACCTTGTTGCTTTGCATCCTGTAAAAAGATATGCCCTTTGATCATTTGCAACCAAAACAAATGTGCACCATAGTAAGAGTCATATCTTTACAACACTGGGTGATGATGCTCATGAGAATCCGTCTTTGTTTTGGGAAAATACAGATTCTGGGCACGAATGCAACTGCAACAAACGGCAAACAGATATGTTTGACTCTCTCATTCAAGCAACAACAGCATGAACAAACAAAAACGAGTGCAATAATTACCTAAAATTATATCTGTACTTGTGCAATATTCCATACCTATCTCATCATGTATATACCACACATTTTAGGTAGACTGTACATACTTAATGTTCTATTCTATATTTTATTTTATTTTATATTTTTATGCTTAGATTTCAATTTTTGGGTAAGACACATATGCTTATACTTGTACTTTCTTACATTTCTAACACTTTCTGAATGGGAGTAAATGTATACTAAAGGAACAATTTCCCTAAGGGATCAATAAAGTATTTTGATTCTGATTCTGATTGTAAAGGTTTTTTACTTGATGCGGAAAAGGCAACATACATAATGCTCTCAACAAAGAAAAGGAAAGTCTCTACTTGCTGATTTCACTGAAGTGCTATGGAGAAAGGCCTAGCAATAAATCACAGCGTATGTAACTCATGTGATTTAAACATTCACTGAAGCTTCTGTTCAACCAAGCAGACTAAAAATAGCTTGAAACAGAACATCAGATCTTTTCAGAGCAGCAAGTAGACTGCAATGTTTCCTCAACTATCAAACAAAAAATTAATTATCCAGCTTTTTTAGAACTTATAGTTAAATGTTAAACATTTTTAAAAAATGGCCTGAAATGTTATTCCTTATTTTTTGTGTGTTGACATCAAACTGGAGAAGTAATATAAAGCACTCATGTATCTCCTGTGACAGTCAGACAATTGTATCTGCTTGGTGACCTCACCCATGAGTTCTGTTAAACAAACAAATGTACCTGCTACACCTAAGTGGCTTATTGAACCACACTGTACTCTCTCTGTCTCTCTTATTCACTCATTCACACACACCCTCTCGCTTGTCAGTCTCTCACCTTTCTCTTCACTCTGATATCTCGAGAGCCTCTCAGCACTACTCAGGAGGCAGGTTTTTTATATCCACGGTGTGACATGGAACATTTGCAACTGAAATGTAGAGAGCAATCGCAGCACCAGCTGACCTTTTTGCAGAAGAAGAAGAGGAGCGGGGAAGATGAATGTGATTGATCTTTCAGAGGAAATTCAATGTTTACACTCGTACATCTCATCCAAAAGAGGAGAGAAAGTCGGAAATACGCAAACGTGCAAAGTGAGTCCTATACATTGGAAGTAAAGGAGAGATGTCATATGAATGCAACACGTCTTGTCGTTTAGATTTTGCTACCCTGCTCAACTGGCACCTCTTCAGAAATTTGCTCAGCTCCCGTTTTATGGTTCATACCAGGACTTCAATTGGTCACAAGCCAAGTCCCTGCTGCTTCCAGTGGTTCCCAACCTTTTCCAACTCGGGGCCCAATTTTAAAGCTGGAAAACATTGAAGGCCCAAAGCCAACCCAATAAGTATGGAGGCGAGATGATGCCTTTTTAGGACCCTATTTATAACAATAACCCAAAATGTAATAAAACCCAAAATGTGATAACTGGTGTGTGGAGCTCAAAATGTAATAAAAAATGTAATAACTGGTCAATAATGTAAGAGATGCTAACCTAGCCCTAACCCAAAAACATAACAACTTTTTGTTCAAAATATAACAACTTGTTACATTTTGGTTCAGTTATTACATTTTGTCACTACTACATTTCAAGTCATTGTTATGTTTCCAGGTCATATTGCCCAATGGGCCATAACATACCTTCTTAGAGGACTTTTTTCATATATGAATGTCTGAACTGTTTTAGTGTCCTTTCAAAACTTCAAAACTCATTTTTAACATTTTTAACATTACCCTGTATATTTTTATCTTTATTTATTTATTTATTTGCACCATGTATCTTTACATAACTGTACTCCAATAAAATCATGCTATTTTGGAAATGATTGTGCGGCCCACTTGTAATACCTTCACGGCCCACCAGGGGGAGATGGCCCCCAGATATGTTAAAACCAAGAGCTACACTGGCCACAACTTCCAGCGTCGTCATCTTGTTAACAAAAGCTAACCAACGGATGGACTGTGTGATGTGCTCTTTTAGTTTTTAAACCACTCTAAGTGCTAAGAGTCTTTTATCGTTGACCCAAAATGCCACTCACATGTCAGATCTAAGTCGTAGTGCAGTCACCCGCCGCTAGCTGGAGCTGATGTTAATGGCCACTGCCATAACGCTTTAATGCTGAGCTGCCTGTATGTAATCAGGCATAGATGACTGATGGCATCTTGTGACATGGTGTTCTTTTGCAGTATTCTAAAGTCATATCTTGGAGGCTTTTTGGGCCTTTACTTTCGTAGGACGGGACAGTGAATATGCAGAAATGGGAGGATAAAAGTATTATTTGGGTGCTTGACTAAACCACAAGACTAAGCCTGCATGAGATTTGACAGTATTCTGATCTAGAGAACAAAGATACAAGTTGTACACAACTGTTTGGTTGAGCTTTGGTAAGACCAGCGGTGCTAGCTCTGCTAATGTTAGCCACACTTCGCTAACCAATTAGACATAATTTACCCCTTAACTCTTGATCCTGTTTACTGACAGTTTTCTAATTTTGTATTCAGAGTGTGAATGCTTCAGGGATGGTTGAATTTGACTTGCATTGTAAAAGCGCTTTTATTGGAAAGAAAGACCAAAAAAGTGCGACACAAGTCCAAGACTTGGTGGAAATTGTTTGTTTTGGATTATCTCAATGATCAACCATTTGATTGAGATGACCCATGATCCCACTGAGTTCTCCTTATACAAGAACAGGCCAACCTTGAATTTAAAAGAACACCTTAAGGAGCATCTGATCTCAGGTCCTGAAAGACAAATGATGCAAATTTGGCTTCTTTCTTTGTCAGGGAGATCATCAAGAAGGATAGTGACCTTGAACCATAAATAATCAGGATCTAAGGGAAAACGGTAACTCTAACCATCAAAGGGCTGATTGCTATCTTGATGTTGCTCGGGGTCATAAAAGAAATCCAACCTTTTAAGCAAGGACACCAGAGAAAATAAAATGGGCCCCCCAAAAAATGAGAGCAGCTGTGTGCCTTTATGCGAAACCCTCCATTTAGCCTATAGCTAGCTGAGGCAATCCCTTTTGACGCCATCAGAGCTTTGGGCGTATGTCCCTTGTAAGACCTCCAACTGTCAGAAGAGAAATAAGGAATTCATGCTAATGTAACTGCTGGAAACAACCTCATAGAGACAGGTTGTTCCCATGAGTTCAGCTTATACCTTTAGCAGTAGTCACTCCATTATCAACGTCCTTGAACGGGGCCCCTGATGGCGCGTGTCCACCTCTTCATGCTAAAGTTGCGGCAATAAACAAAGTGAAAGTCCTTGACCTAAATGACGGACAGTTCTGACAGCTGTGTCAGAAAAACGACAGATTTGCACTCGCTTTGGGCAGCTCTTCGACCTCAATGCTCCTCTCTGGATGGGGCAGCCCTTTTAGGCAGATATGACCGAATGAAAGCTCAATATCAGGCCCATCTTTTCAACATCCAGAGGGAAGGCAAAGGCCAAGTCTTCTTTTCAACCTACTGGCTATGGCAGCATGTGGCTCAGATTTACCAAGCAGCTCTTCATTACAGGACTGGGCTGTTATTTCTTAATCATCCACACACATCTCTCACTTAAAAAAAGGGATTTGTGAAGGTCTTGTTATTAAGTAATTGCTTGATCTTCACCAAAACCAATTTTTCCACAGCCCATAATTCAGAAACTGGCAAAAAAAAACCAAAACAACCAAGCTACTCCCATTTTGAGCAATGGTGATTATAAAAAAACTACCTGAAGTTTCAAGGTCAAATTCCAAGCTGTTACACCCTTGGTGCAATAATTAGTTTAATATCTATCCCTTGGCTTCTTACCTCATTGGAGACTCAAAACATTTTCTTCAAATGAAGATTGGCTTGCATGTTCAGTGATCAAGACAATTACTTGTTGCTCTCAGCCTGAGCCTGCAGGGCCTGGCGTAAGCTCTGCAGGTGATCAGAGACTGTGAGCTTCTACAATGTGTCCCTTGTGTTAATTATGTGATTGAGGTGGGACGTCTCATGTGCATCTGGTTGCTGCAGATGTCATTCTGCAGTTAAGTTTTGGACTGATCCAAACTTAATAACAAGCCTTGTTCACAAACAGGGAACAACATCATATTAATAAGAACTTTAAAATCTAGAGTTATGTTATTTGGGTTACTTTGTGCAAGTAGAAGTGGTGGTAAAATGTCAAAAGATCAGACACATCTAGAAATGAGAAACTGACACAGTGTATAAAGAGGAAAGCTGCTGATGTATCTGCATGTGAGTGTGTTTGGGGGAAACAGCACTTGGAAAAAACATGGTGAAAAAACGAGTCAGATAATAATAATAAAGGTGCTAATGTAACACAGAACTTCTGCCCAGATGTTGCCCCTTGCCGACCACTACAGTGCCGTGCTGTGGGAAACACTGGAACTTTGAAAATATATCAAGAAATGAGGTTTGACTCTAATGTTGAAATGCTGAGTAATGCTGAGCCTAAGCATTTCAACATAACGAATAGAAAATAAACATTGAAATAAAGCAACAAGAACAAAAATAACATTGTTTTTTTAATTAATTTTGCGTTTTTTTCCAATGATTTACATTTCTGAACCACTTTTTTAACTTCTCATTCTTTTTCCTTATTTTACTTTAAGGTTTTGTAGAAATTTATTGACTAAATTGTTTTAAAGTTGTTTTTTTTGGCATCATAAGTACTTTTTTTTTCTTTTTGTTTCTTTTCATACTGAGCTTTTTTTTTTAATTAAAAAAAAGAAGTTCTTTAGGTGAAGGCTTTTGCCTCTCCCTGCACTGTTTATTGCTTGTTTCCCTACTTTTCTTTTCTGTATTCTTTTTAATTGTGCCAAACAAATAAATCAAAATCAAAACCTAAAGTTGTGCATCTTTTTTTCAGAGTGTTAGTAAATAAATAAATGAAATATTTTTTTCCCACTGTAGACTTAAAAGCACATACACATAATCTTGTCTGAATCAACCATTTGTTCCTGAAGTAGAGTGTTAAAAAATATCAGTGGCAGTTGCAATGTTTGAAATGTCGACTCAACTTAACTTTCAGTTCACGTAATAAGGGAATAAAATTGAGGTAGGCTTTTTGTCTTTTGGCAGCTACTACCTATAATTATTGTCTAAAGTGACATACAACACCACAACACCTGTCTATTGATGTTGCTTTGTAAGCTTTGCTCCTGATTATGCTAAACTTGTAGCAATAAAATCTTTAAGAAAAAGTCTTTTGAGATAGAAATACTCCATGAATCAAACCTGTGGCCCTTTTACTGCACATCACTGCGTACTCTCATCCTGTTTCCTGTTTGAGCCACTTCCCTGTCATCAATGAACTAAGACAAATAATGCCTGAACAATATCTTAAACAAAAAAATGAATGAATAAAAAATGATATGTGGGAAATTTGAGTGAGAGGAGCTGGGAAATACCCAAAGTTGCCCAAATTACAAGAAATTAAGTGAATATTTTTGGAACTGATTCAAAATTGTTGTGACTTTGATGAGGACGATTGAGCAATAGTAATGATATCAGCTTGCCAACACCGCAACTTACCCAGTCATACATGCTGATATTTGGATCATTAGATTGACATGGCCACACACACACACACACACACATACAGGTAACCCAATCTCAGCACTACACCAGCAGAAGTCTCTGGAAAGACCTCTCTATTTGACCTTCACATTAGTAAAACATGGTTCACAGTACCTTGGACACAGGCATCTGGACGCGTAGTGTGCTTGCTCTCTTGTGTATGAATGAGTTATTGTTGGTGTTTTGTCCTAGACTGGCACAAAAAAAAAAAAGACCCGGCACAGTTCAGCCCGTGTGAAGCCCGAATAGATACAGACTCCTAATCCAGCGTGACCATGTGAGACTTTCTCCTTCTGCCCGATTTTCCAGATCTGTCAAAGCTTTCTTTTTCCGCCCTGCTCAGTCTTGTCTGTGTTATTGCTGCAGTCCCAGCTTCAACCCCCAGCTCGGCAATAATGTGCGTGCCAATGTGTGCGCAAAAGGAGAGCGGAGCGAGAGAGAGAGGGGGGAGCGGGAGAGATAGAAGGGGTAAGGAGGGATTTGGTGAAGGAGGGGATAGAAGACAGATGGCACCGGCGATAGAGAGCGCGAGAGGTGTGAGAGTGAGAGGAGGAAATGTAAAAATGTGACAAAGTGGAAACACAGAGGGAGTGAAGGTGATGAAAAGATCAAATGTAACCAACTCGAAGGGGACCAAAGCGGTCCATGTCCCCCCTGTCTGTCTCTTTCCATTCTCTCCCACTGTCTGTCTATCCCTGTCTTCCTCCAGATGCTATTTTTAGAAGTTGCACTGTCGCAAATCAAAGCACAGAATCAAAGAGCAGGATGTAAAGGACTGTGTCTTTCACACCAAATAAGACACAGAGGCATCACCTTATCTGTTACCGTGACCACGTCTGTGTATCAGACCTGAGGGGAGACGCTCATCTGGCCTTATCTAATCGCATCATGTGCAAGGAAACGCGGCTCTCCATAGTTATTTGGAAGAACGCAAACAACACAGGCCGGTCTGCTGTCTCACCCACAGTCTCCTACCAGAGGTATTTTTGTTTCCAGCTGATGTCACATTACCAATCAACTTACACCCTATTTTAAATGAAGAGAGAGTTTTAGATATTTACTCTCCAGACTCCAACTCCAAATTAAGAATATAACTTAAAACAGGGACAAATTTCAAATGATTGTCAGGACAGGATTTGATACAGTATGAAGTGTTCATTATGCTTAAACTGAAATCTAAGCAAGTCATTATGTCTTATTTTTAGTAAAATTTGTCTTACTATTCTTGATTTGAGCCACATTTACTAGACAAGGTCATAAAAATGTCTCATTTCAAGTTTTTTAAAGACAAAAATGAGGCATCAATTGCTTGTAACAAGTAAAAAAAAAAATCTGCCAATGGGATAAGATAAAAGATTCTTGTATTAAGACATCTTTCTAATTTCAAGAAACTTCCCGGGCGAATTCGTCTTATCCCATTGGCAGATTTTTTTGACTTGTTTCAAGCAATTTACACCTCATTTTTGTCTTAAAAAAACTTAAAATAAGACATTTTTATGACCTGGTCTGGTGAATGTGGCTCAAATTAAGATCAATAAGACAATTTTTACTACAAATAAGACATAATGACTTGCTTAGATTTCCGTTTTTGCGGTGTATTCAACTTTAAGTGCCACTGAGTACATGTTTCTAATCACTCTGCACATACCAGATAAGCTTTCAACCACTCCTCTTAACTTTAAAGTAATGATTGACATTTAAAAAGTAGAATTTCAACTTGTCTGGTCTCATATGTTTCCACTCTGCTCCTTTTTCTGTTAATTGGTAGCAGAATGTTTTTAAAGTTTTCAGTTTCATTTCTGCAATCACACACTTGCACTCATCGAAAGTATAGTGTGCAAAAACAATCCTCTTATTTGCAAATAACACCAGCTCTGCTTCACGCTTTGAGGAGCAAACATCACTTCTCAGAGTAGAAATGTGAGTAATTGAAATGAATGGATTTCATGCTCCACTATACACTCGCAGGACTGAGTCTATGAGGCTCTTATCTATACTGGCCCCTGTGCTGCTGCATAATTGCTCTTATATAAGAGAGTTATGAATAGTTAAAGGTGGGCTAAAATAAAGCCAAACATCGCTCCATCAAAGGGAAATCATTAATGTTTAAAGAGGGACATGGGAATTAATCCTACACTACAAGCCACAATGAATAAAACCGCTGTGCTGTTTGCAAGTGTATGAAACTGATGTGGAGAGAGAGAGGGGGGGGGGGTCACAGAGGAAAACAAAGACAGGGAGAGAGAGAGTGAGGGTGAAAGGCTATATTTGCACCTGACAGGTGTCATAAAGATTTCAAAGGTAAAGACACGAAAGGTACAAGGTGAGAGGAGATAGAAAGAGAGTGTGTGACGCAGAGGAAGATGAGTGTTAGGTCTGAGAAACACAAACAGAGTGAGGAAATTATAAGAGGTAACCCTTGAAATTTTTTTTTTCTGTATTTATGGAGGTGTGCATTAGGGACAAGTTTTTCAAACCAATGTACAGTTCAATAGTTACAAGTGATACAGACACTGACACATGTATGAAGGCCCAAAGGTGACAACTGAGCAGGATTATTCCCATAAAAGTTGATTTTTTTCAATTTTTTTTTTTAGGGAAATCCTGCAGGACGTACCTTTAATTTTCACAATCATCAGTGAACCCAAACTACACACACCTCCATATGATTCATAACAAACAAAAGCACTTCAAATGCTCAATTATACCTTAGAGTTGATGAAAACTGAGGAGTGTGGGGTGAAGTGAAGACAGAGTGAGGTAATGATAAGAGGTAACCCTTGAATTTTTATTTTTTTTTATTTTTTTTTGTATTGATGAAGTTGTGCATTAGGGACAAGCTTTTCAAACCAACATACAATTCAATAGTTACAGGTGTCTATTCTGGTATTGGTCACAACTGTCTTGACATTTGTGTAGGTGTCTCTGTGATGCAGCATCGATGCTGTTGACATTTTACCACCAAACTCACTCTTTGCAATTTGTTCAGTTTTTGGGTGTTAAAGCAATACACCCCTATTTCAACCAACCACTACTTTTGATTACTTTTCCCCTTCATCTTTTGTTATTAGGTGTGAACACCATTCTGCTTCTTCCATTGTGAAAAACTGATAGGAAACGGCTTTAGCCCCCGTCTTGTTATTTGTGTTAAGTTCACACAATGTAGCTGAGTTCTGTTTTATTTTGTAGTACCATCTTTCCTCTTCTTTCAGAAAACGACACTTCCCACCTCTGTGATTGTTGTCCCCCGCCTTTGTTTGTAGATACTCCCCAAAACGTATGTCTTCTCGCTTTGCTGAGATGTATTACTTTTCTCTTTTTATTCAAGCTGATTTGTGATTTTCTGTTTTTTGAATGCAGGGGCTGTTTTCCAAACTCACTTCTGTACTGACAGTGTTGCAAATATGTAGTACACAGTGTGTACAAAAACGACTGAAATCCACAATATGCCAAAAATTCTCGGGTGTCCTACTGATCTGGAAAAAATTCTTATTCTACAACAGGCCTGTCTCCATCAGGCTTTACCACAATGCAAAGCTTTTTCTTTTTGTTTCGGTCACCGATCAGTTTAGGACACATTACTGCCACCTACTGAAATGAGTCAGTATTACAACAACAACATAGCAACATTAATAGTTAAATGATTCAAAGAAACAATTTAAACTTTGCCACTTGGAGTCATGTAAGCAGTGACATCCATATTTCAGGTAGGTTTTTACTTCTACAAAATCCATTGAAGACAATATAAACCACTTAATAACTTTTCCGAATTCTACAGAAGAGATTTGTGTATCAGCAACAGCTTAACCTCTGCTTCCTAAAACCAAAACCAAGTGAAACATACGACAAAAGGGATTGAACAGAACTGTTATAGCTCAGACTGCATTCAAAAGTAGTGAGCAGCATGCTGCAGAAATATGGGGCTCCATTTGTGCCAAAAATATGTCAATGTTTTTGGTCATTACGTTGTGTCGTTGGACGGGTCATTTGACAAGGCGTCGTCATTTGACAACGTTGTTGCTATGCTATGTGTCGTCTTACTTGTCATTGTATGTGTCATTGTACTTGTCACATACTGAGACGACAATAGCAACGACAAGTTCAATGACACATACAACGACAAGTAAGACGACACATAGCATAGCAACAACGTTGTCAAATGACCAGCCCAACGACGTAATGACCAAAAACACTGACATATTTTTTGCAAAAATGGAACCCTATAAAGAAACTTCATACAACACACTACATTCATGATCACTGTGCAATAGTACATACTAAATATTATATTTAAATTTAGTAGAAGGTAGGAATCAGTTTGGAAAATCAGCCAATGACTTTTTTTTGCAACTCTGAGTTGTACGCATGGGTCCTTGGGTTGGTTTTTGTCACCATCTGGCAGGAATAGGGTTTTACAACCAGGAACCAATAGAATCCATATAACAATATTACTGACAACTAAATTATAGATTAAGAGATGACTGATCTTTGCTTCAAAAATCATGATCCATCCCTTGTCTACATGCACATAGTGGAGCAATACTTCAAGCTGCAGAAGTTTTACTGATTTGCACATGAAGCACAGGATTTCTGCAAAAAAGACAAAAACTTGGTGCTTTAACTTCTAAAATCAAAAAAGGAAAAAGTCAACAAAAAGGACACGATTCTTTGCTATAACCAAATTGCACGCATTAACTGTCCAGCAGGGTCTACATGCTGCATTCGTGCTCCTATAAAGATGATCCCCCCTAATCTTCGGACCGCTCCGTTGCCATGAAACCCCAGAGGACGCAACTTTTCAGAAGCTGAAATCTCATTAAAAACCACTGAGGAGAAAGCAAGTCAAAACTCCGCTGATATACGCCAACACCAGAAGTGTGTCAGCTCTTCTCTTCATATCTGTTCCATTTAAACAAGCACTAAATTTGGATGTCACACTTTGAGGGACAGCACATCCCACAAATAGCGCGCTGCATGCTGTTTGTGTGTGGACGTGAGCATGTGCATGTGGAAGCGGAGAGAGACGAGTGAAGACGGGGCGGCTGGGATTCGTGCGTGTCTAATTGGAGACAATGAAGAGGAAAGTGTTGCTGTTGTGGAGAAATAAAGAGAGCACGAGAAATGTTCATCATGTGAGGCAGCACAGATGTTCCAGGCATGCTTCACGTTCATGATCTATTTTTAATTTAAACAGGAGGAAGCAAAAGACTAAGTATATCCTCGGTGCAGCAGTAAAGGTGCTATTTTTTGTAGCTTTGGTGCAAATGTTTAGCAGCTTCTTGATCCTCAAGGGACAACTAGAGAAAATAAACTGTTAAAAATGTCAACACACTCCTTTTTCAATTACTTGGCACTTTGTTGAATTCTCCAACCTCTCACTGTCGATCACCAGACTATCACCTCTAATGTGCATCTTTTATTTTCTGTCTTCCTGATGATCCTCTTGAATCTTTGAATCTGTTTTACCACTTTCATGTAACACACTGATGTAACCTCAATCCGTCTGAGCTCAGACTCTCTTAAAAACATCTAAATCTAATTGTCTCAACTGTTGTCAGTTTTCATTCTCTGTTTTTCCTCATGACATTTGCAGCATGGCTTTCAGACACTGGCTTTGGGGCCAGAAATCTCAAAGACTTTTGAGTTAATTATGACATAGCTAAAAAGAAAGAATCCTACTTTACTTTGGACCCAAGCTCCATGTTGAGTGTCCCATCGAACATTTCCACAGTGATTACCCAAGTGAGGGTCACAGAATGCCTTCCCAAACCAGAATCAGTTTAAAATGCCATTTTTTTGTCAGGAATTTAGAAATTATGAACAAATACAGGAGTTAAAGTTTATAAAATCCTATGAAAAACAACTATGTCTAATCTGTTTGTAACATTTCTTTTTGCCACAAAACCACTGAGGTGACTAAGTCAGGACAACCTTGATATCAGTGAGGCAGATAAATTTAGGAATCGGGTAGTCTTACCTTTCACAGATAAACTTAATCAAATATCTTAAGCCTTTTTTGTTTGTTATTGGATCAACTTTTACCAACTTTTCAGAGGCTGAAAAGTTTCAAAAGCACAGATTCATGAAACACCAACATCATTTTCAATTAAATGAATTTCTGAAACAATGCACCATGCTTCCAACACTAATCTGTCAACCAGCTGTGTCCCTGAATGCACCCTAAGTCAATTTTGACATGTTCTGAGTCAGAACACGTGTCGATCAATCTTGTCATGCAGTGACACGCTGACAGGACCCCCTGTATGACATCAGGTGAGCTGGTTGTCATGAAAAATGATGTGACATGTCAAAATGGAAGGGAGTGTTTTCTAAACAGCTTCAGGATGTTTCCTAATAGGAGCTGTGCAGAGAATACTGAATTCTAGGATAAACAGAAAGTTTCTGGAAACCCTGTTGTGATGACTTCTTTAAAACTCCATATTTCTTTCAACAAGCATAACACACAACAAGGTTTCAGTCTTTTACTCTTGCAGCAGGTGACTCATGGTTTGATGTATGCCTTGCAGAGGTGGAAAAAAGTACATGCTTTCTGTACTTAAGTACAAGTACTTGTGTAAAAAAAGCTGAGAAAAGTAAAAGTACAAATTCATCTACTTTACCTAAGTAAAAGTGAAAAAAGTAGTAAGGAGTAGAAAGTACAGATATTTGTGTTCAAATGTAGGGAGTGAAAGCAAGAAATTATCAGAAATATGAAGACTTAAATTGGGTACAGATACCTGAAAAATCTACTTCAGTAAAGGAACAAAGTACTTGTACTTAAGTACTTTCCACCTCTGATGCCTTGTTGCTGCAAAGCAGGGGCCTCAAACTCACAGCTTGTGAAACCTTTTCATATGGCATGCAAAAAAGCAAGGCTCTAAAATTTGTGAAAAATCATAGGAGTTAAAAATGAAAAATTCCTTCAAACAAACAAAAAAAAAGGAGGAAAGTACAACTAGGATTTCTGTACCTTGGTTTATATGTTCCTTGTACATGTGAGCACTGTCCAGTGAAAGTTTAAATAAAGTTTTAATTTGGTATAGATATTTTACATACCAAACACTAATGTGGGGTGAAAATCACCAAAACGTGCCTGTTGCTAGGAGACACTACAGATCATGTCTTGCTCCTCCCCTGCTTGCAGACTGCAAAGCGAAGCAACTTCTGAACTATATCAAAATATGTTTGATGAGGTTGAAAAAAATAAAGCAGTTCCTGATGCTTACATCAAATTGTACCTCTTGTTTCTATCTTATTTTAGTCTGAAATATAGTTCAATAAATGGTCCTTAAAAATACAGACCCGTAAAATTTGTTATCACTGTGTCATTTGTATGAATTGGGGGAGCAAAAGCAGTATTGGCACTAAATAACAACCCAAGTAAATCGTCAGCCTGTATTGTCATCGACTAAGATCGATGTATATATATCTAAATGGCATTGGCCCTAAAAAATCTCCATCAGCCAATACCTACTCAGCAGCCCTCTGGTATTTATTTGTACTTGTAGATGAGTGAAGCGTAACTTACAAAAAACAATGTTTTGTGTAACAGCTGTGCAATGAGCCGAATAATCTAAGGAAAGAAAACCCCTAGAAAAACTGAATGAACATCAGCTACAACTGTTCAATATGTCACCACATAAGAGTGTCTATATTTAGTTTTGTGCTCAACATGACATACGTACAAATCTACTTAAGTATGTATCCTTAGGAAATTAACACGTTCCAAGATTTGGTTCCTCCATGTGATTTGGTACAGAAAAATTGAGTGGAAAGAAGACCTCAGATAAGAAACTAAAGAGGTGTAAAATTCTATGGTTGGCTGCCCATTAGTCTTGAGAGTGTGACCACTGACAGATGAAGTGAATATAATTGGCAGAAAGTGGACACTTTGTCCTAAGATTGATGGGAGCTTCTTTCACAAGAGACAAACTGTGATGGCGAGATGACGAGATCAGAGGCGTTCCTGGTCTGCGGTGGTCAATTATGACCAGAAGTGAACTGGTGACAAGGTTAAGGGTGACCAAGCCATGAAAAGCAAAAGTTGGTCAGTATTGTCTGAATTTGGTGGTTTTTCCAACAGCACACCTTCAATACGTCTGATCGCACCTGTTTCTCACCAAATTAAAACTATTAAAACTCTGATCTGTTTCTTTACAATACAGGTTGGCTGTTTTCGAATTGCCTACTACATACTACATTCTAGTGTAGTATTAAATGTAGTGTGTAGTATGACAGTTCTGTTTGGTCTGTTTGGGAATTTGCTACACTGGTTTCCAGTTTGAGGAATGCAAGAGTAAAGCTGATGGATTTTTTTTTCTTGACTTTATTATAATTTATTATTATTATTATTATTATTAAGTTATATTAGGGCACTTTAATAACTATTGAATCAATAAATCCTCCAGAAAGAAACCTCTAAATTTTGGAGGAAAAGTTAGAATTTTTGGGGTTTAAAAAGTCACAAATTTAACGCACAGAACAGGATTAAAACACAGACGTCCTCTGCAATTACAAATGATTATAGGTCCCAGCATTTTAAACTGCATTAGTTTTGCAGAAAACATCTGTGTTTAAATGTGGATGTATATTGCAGCAAAATTCATCGTATTTGATTTTTAGCATTATACCATATTATGTTATTCATTGAAAATAATCTGGAGTACACTGCAAAAACTGAAATCTAAGCAAGTCATTATGTCTTATTTTTAGTAAAATTTGTCTTACTATTCTTGATGTGAGCCACATTCACCAGATCAGGTCATAAAAATGTCTCATTTCAAGTTTTCTAAAGACAAAAATGAGGCATCAATTGCTTGTAACAAGTAAAAAAAAAATCTGCCAATGGGATAAGAAAAGATTCTTGTTTTAAGACATCTTTCTAATTTTCAAGAAACTTCCCGGGCGAATTCGTCTTATCCCATTGGCAGATTTTTTTGACTTGTTTCAAGCAATTTACACCTCATTTTTGTCTTAAAAAAATTTGAAATAAGACATTTTTATGACCTGGTCTGGTGAATGTGGCTCAAATTAAGAACAATAAGACAATTTTTACTACAAATAAGACATAATGACTTGCTTAGATTTCAGTTTTTGCAGTGTGGATTGACTTTGTATATTTAGAGATGATGGAAAAGCTGTTTCTGATAATTCATGTATGATTCAATTCATGATGATTCAAAAATGTTAATAGGAAAATGTAAATAATGTAAGAACCCCACTTAAAAGATGTTTCAGGGTTTTACACTTGAATTATTCTGCTGCTTCGTCCAAACTTTCTCCGGTTTCCTTAATTTTCAATTCAGACCTGCAACCAGGCGCTTTGCATTGTGGGAAACAGAACGCCAGGTAGACTGGTCTGATGCATACTGAGAAATTTTCCCGGATCAGTTGGTCATCTGGGTAGTTTTGGCATACTGCAACTCTCATATTTGTTCGCATACTGCATACTGCATTTTGGGCAAATTAGTACGTTCTGCTAGTGAAGTATGCAAATTCGAAAATAGCCATCGTCATGATGTTATGGTTGATTTTGTGTATTGATCATTAAAAAGCAAATACACACCAACAAGGTGTCTCATTATTTGATGCCAGTGACAGAATGTGTCACACAGACTGAGGAAGCATCGTAGGTACATTAGACAGCATCCGTCGAAGTAAAAGTGATAAAACTGAAGACATGTCACACACACACACACACACACACACACACACACACACCTGGGAATACACTTTTACGCCATTCCCTGAAAAGTTGACACATCCAGGACACTTCAGCGTGTGCGGTGCTGAAAGATCTTTGTGGACTTAAACGGTGAAAATGGTGAATCATCCAATTTTTTTTCTCAGATACGTCCCAAAAACTCAGCGGGAGCTATCAGCGTATTTTCTGTGCTGCTGCTTAAGATTCAGTGTGTCTACCCAGTGAGATATGATGAACAAAAAAATGCACATTCACTAACACTTCCTATCTGACACGAGCTTAATGTGTCACTAGATGTGAGGTGTTGTGACACGTTAGAGGAGGAAGACAGAGAAAAAGACAAACCTCCACTTTCTTTACGTTCTCCTGAATGAATGATGTGAGAGGAATAGGAAGAAAGTGAGGAAACAAAACAGAAACAGGATCTTTGTCCAAGTGCGTCACTGCTTCCTGAACATAAATGCTGTATTATAACCACTCCAGTAGCTAAAACAGATTCTCATAAATGTCAAATGAGACGGCAGCCGAAGAACAAGGAGAACGAGCTGCATCCAAAGCTCCAAAGACACACTTTGTTCGTTAGCAGCAGGCCTTTTTTTTTTTTTTTTTTGCACTTGTCATGATAGTCATGCAGAAAATGTATGCGAGGAACTTCACTTCCTCTTCTGACTCAAAGATGGGGTGCTAGCATGGCTCATCAAAGGCTAAATGTGGGTGATGAAGTGGGGGCTGTCATATTTTGAAATGGGCAGTCTTGCTTAAATTCCCATTTGTGTGTGTGTGTGTGTGTGTGTGTGTGTGTTCATGTGTGTGTGTGTAGCTGAACAAATGCATTTCTCCAGCAGCCCTGTGGCTAATGCAGCGCAGACAAGAATGTGGCGAAAGGAAGGAAGGAAGGAAGTAACAGACTCTAATGGCAGTGGGATACAAGTGTTGGTGCCAAACAGGGAATAAATTAGCAGTTTATATAAATACACAAAATAAAGACTGCTTTGTTCAGCTTCATCATAAAATCATTAATGGGGTCAATTTTGAAACCATGAATCCCCACAATGGAAAAAAAACACTTGAGATACAATCACATTGATTTATAACCGTAAACTCCTGTGGGGAGTTTTAAGCCACTTCTGAAAATGACTGAAATACAAACCAAAACCTTACCATGATCTAAAGAAGCAAATATGGTGATTAACGCTAGATTTACTGTTTCTTTTTCATTACATTTAATGTTGATAACTGCTGTGTTTCAGGGCAGGTGTCATGAGAAGTGACTTAAAGGAAAAGAAGCTGTGATTTGCATTCACTGCAAGATAAAATAGTTGTTGAAAAGTACAATTTTAACCTGTTAACAAGCTCGTCCTGCTTGTTCTGTTTACCGCTTTGTGTGAACACGCCTAAAATTTGTCCACAAGGCCATTTAATGTCAATCAATGCTCAAAGAATTGTTTAAAAAATGTTGATGACAATGACTCAAACATTTGGAGAGAGGTCTGAAGTGAATCTGTCATTTTAAAGTGTAAAAACTGAAAAAATCCTGAAAGTCTTGAGCAATTACAGTTTTTGAGCTCTTAAGGTAAAATAGCCCTTTTTTAAATCTCTTTTAAAACCAGATTTTTGCAGCACACTGATAAAAAAAAAGACTGTTTCTGTACTTTAGGTATGTTTTAAAACCATTTGTAGCCTTTTTATATTTTTATTACCTTCTTTTATTTTAGTGCTCTGAAGTACTTTGTAATACTGTTTTTGAAAGCACTGTAAAATTATCATTATTTATTATTATTATTATTATTATTATTATTATTATTATTATTATTATTATTATTATTATTATTATTATTATTATTATAATAACCCAAATTCCAATGAGGTTGGGACATTGTGTAAAAAGTAAATAAATACAGATGATAAATACAATGATTTGCAAATCCTCTTTAATCTATATTCATCTGAATGCCCCACAAAGACAAGATATTGAATGTTCAAACTGAAAAATGTCATTATTTTTGTGCAAATATTTACTCATTTTGAAATGGATTATTATCATCATTATTTTTAATATTATTATTGTTAACTCTTGATATTGGCTAACAATGTAACGGCCTATACTTAAAGGTTTACTCTGGGGTGGCGCTTGCAACTTATCTCAAGGCCCCAAAAATAAATGAGAAAATAAAAACACATTAAATATTTTTTTAAAAATCCATGCTTTTCTTGGCCAAAAACATGCTGTAAACATGTCAGTTGTCCTCCAGTCTTACAGTCCTGAGACTGTGGAATTAAAAAAAAACCTCTGTATTCTTTCTGTAGCAATTTGAAGTCATTCCCATGGCGACCTAATGGCAGGTTTTGAGCTCAAGTGTCTCCTCACTCTTGGCTTCCAGCCTCCTTCATCACTATTGTGGTTTTGCTTTGGTGTAACGGAGTCAAGATGTCAAAGATTTGAGGCTTAGAAAAAGTTTAAAAAAACAATATAAAGTTGCACATTTTTGTAGCATGCTTGTCAGGTTCTTCTGGAGAACTTGTCACATTTATTTTCTTCTGTTAAAAAAAAAAAAACGTAGCAACTGATTTCAAACCCTTGCACTAACCTTTGACCTAAAAGTCACAGCTGTTTAATTAACAAATAAACAAATTAATGTGCAGTGCAGCTGAAGACTCACTAACTTCTAAACTACTCAAACGACCCCAAGACCAATTGGAGAAAGCAAAAATCTGTCCTGAATTTTAGGGCTGAAATAAGAATTAAGGTTTCGCACACTGATTTTGAACAAAAAATTCTTCAAACAGTTTTTTTGAAGTACATTTCACTGTTAAATGTCAGTGTCTGTGTAATCATATATCCTGCAATGAACCAACAGTGAAGAGGAGATACGTACTTTGATGGACACTGTGTGATGAATCTTTTTTTAAATCACTAAAAACTGATTCCTTGTGCATCAAATGTTTTAATTAAAGATGTAACTATTTGAGTGAGTAAAAGAATAGCCCACATATTCAAATCCGGTTGAATAAGCCTAAATAAAATGTCAACGTTTGATGCATCTGGCTGTAAAATGAACTAATATTATATGAAATCAATAATCTACTCAGCAGATGAATCATCATGACGTATCAATTTTCAGGCTAAATATGAATTTTTTGTGTGTGTTTTTGGCAACCTGATCTTCACATTTTAGACATTTTTGGCAAATATCTACAGCCCTTTAGGCAGGTCAGGATGATACTCGCTGTCTGTAACTATCTCAAAGCCAGAGAAAGAGAAGAGTCACTTATTCAAATTAGTCATCATAAACATTCGCCCTCATTCCTCTGACTTTAAATGAAGCTCCACACTCACATAACAGGAGCTGGCTCATACTTCCCCACTCAAAGGAAGACCAGAGGATTAAAAAACCTACAAGTGAAAAGGCTTACGTCCAAATATTTTCAAACGGAAGCACACAAAGTCTTGAGGGGCTTCGGGGGAGAGGGGGTTGACACAGCTGCGACACCACCACAGTGATGGAGTGACCCTGTTCACTGGAAAAACATGAATGAAGAAACTGACGTGGTTGTGATTTCTGCTGTATGAGATTATTCCCTCTGGAGTTGATTCTGCTCTCTGTGCACACTCATACATGGTTCAGGAGTAAAGTGCATGCTTCAGCTGAGTGTGGAGATACTCAGCTTTGTGCATGAGAGGACAAATGCTGTTTGTGACACAAGGGAAATGTGTGAGTCGATGGGTAATTTTCTAAAGCTCCTTTACTCACAGGCAGAGATACACACACACACACACACACACACACACACACACACACACACACACACACACACACACACACACACACTGAGCTTCAAAGACACATTCTGTTCTGGTGATAAAATAAGTTCATGTGTTGAATCAGCACTAACAATGAGCAATGGAGTAATTTCAACACAGCAGAGGGGAATGTTTTGTCCAGTAGCTGCAATGTTTTTCAATAACACACTGCAGAAAAGGGAGTCTGAATATAAGATAAAAGTACAAAATTTGATGGAAAAATATCTTAAAACTAGTGAAATTATCTGTCCATGCAGAAAGATGATTTCACTAGAAATCTTGAAATAAGACTGATAAATCTAATAAATAATAATAACAATAAATTCTATTTATAGAGCACTTTTCTAGATACTCAAAGACGCTTCACAGACATTAAGAACATCAAATCAAACAACACAGTAATGATAACAAAAATAATAACCTATAACAATGAAAACAAGACAAAACAAAACCATGGGATACATTTAAAAGCAGTTAGACATTAAAAACACTTTTAAAAAGATGGTTTTGAGGAGGGTTTTGAATGTGGATGGGTTTGGACAGGCTCGGATGTGTTGTGGTAAGGTGTTCCAGAGGGTGGGGGCAGCGACAGAGAAGGCTCTGTCCCCCCAGGTTCGAAAAAATCCAAAAACAAGATGGCCTTGATAAGTATTTTCAGATCTTAAAACAAGAAGAAAATGCTCATTTTTACATTAAAATGCTTAAAAACAAACTTCCTGAAGAAGAATTTTAAGTGAAATATACTGAATATGAGCAATAGAATTTAATTTCATGCTTCTTATATTCTTAATTTTAGCAAATAGAATGAAAAATGTCACTTTTTTTAAAGTCAAAACTACTTAGAATTAGAGAAGTATGATTAAGATCATTCTTGATTCAAGTGCTCTCATCTTGAAATAAGCATAATCCATATTAAAGGTTAAACCAGAATCTTAAAACCTGTCCTTGATTTAAGAACATGAATCCTCACTTATTCTACAGAAATTAAAACAGCAAATGAGTACTTTGTGGTTTTGGTTGTTCGCCGTGTTTTACACTTTTCGAGCATGGGTTTGTAAAATTTCTTAGCTGTTTGCTAGATAAACTGTGTCTTAAAAAGATGATTTTTTTTGTGTTATTCTTAAATCAAGCAACTTGAGGTAGAGCTAAATCTTGAAACAAGTTTTAATGTTATGAAATTACATGTGAGAAAACCAAAGTAACTTGTTTTAACAGTTATCCACTCATTTTAGGATTCTCAGACTAATAATTAAGATAAAATTGAAACGTTCATGCTTTCTTGAGGTCTAACATAGTTTTAAATTCTAAAAATAAGTTTAAAAAAAACATTTAAACAAGATATTTTATTAAGCATGTTTAAGTAAGATTTTAAATCTTGGCAAGTGCAGGATTATTTGCAGTCCACTTACATAAAAAGACAATTTCTGGGTTTATTGTTTGAATCACATGTCCACACTGCAAATAATCTTGCACTTGCAAAGAATTTAAATCTTACTTTAAGACGTGCTAAATCAAATATCTTGTTTTTATGTTTTTTTCCTCAAATGAGTGGATAACTGTTAAAACAAGTTACTTTGGTTTTGTCACGTGTAATTTCATAACATTAAAACTTGTTTCAAGATTTAGCTCAACCTCAAGTTGCTTGATTTAAGAATAACACAAAAAAATCATCTTTTTAAGACACAGTTTATTTAGCAAACAGCTAAGAATTTTTAACAAACCCATGCTCAAAAATCAAGAATTATCTCAATCGTACTTCTCTAATTCTAAGTAGTTTTGACTTTAAGTGATATTTTTCATTCCTTTTGCTAAAATTAAGAATATAAAGAGCATTAAATTAGACTCTGTTGCTCATATTCAGTATATTTCACTTGAAATTCTTCTTCAGTAAGTTTGTTTTCAAGCATTTTAATCTAAAAATGAGCATTTTCTTCTTGTTTTAAGATCTGAGAATACTTATCAAGGCCATCTTGTTTTTAGATTTATCAGTCTTATTTCAAGTTTTCTAGTCAAGTGAAATTATCTTGCTGCATGGACATAATTTCACTAGTTATAAGACATTTTCCCATCAAATTTAGCATTTTTATCTTATATTCAGGCTCCTTTTTTGCAGTGCATAATTTTTTATCTTTAGATGTTTTCCTTCTTTCTGAGCCAAATCTAAAGTAACCCTCATGAATTTTGCCAACATGTAAAGTAAAACACACACTTTTGTATCCGAATGCTTTCATGGACACTGCAGGTATTCTCCACTGATCTCCAGTACTTCACAAAGCTGATTTGCATGTAATTAAACACATTTTGAGTTGACTGAACACAAAGTATTTGCCTCTAAGGGACTCTGGAGAAATGCAATCAAAAGTGAACTAATTT
>RPOG01005239.1:0-34570 GCA_008086565.1 Thalassoma bifasciatum | reverse complement strand
ATTGTCCCATTCGACCAAAGCTTGATGTCGCTCATGGCGCCCTGGTCAGACTGGACATTACAGCTGCGGAACAGCTCTGTGGGCCTGCAGACACAGACAGGAGCATCAACTCAAAGGGGGGTAAAGGTTTGTCTGCACCTCAGGGTGAAACGTACATAAAAGCAACATAAGCACAAGTAGGCAGCTGATTGCAGCACCAGCTCTTTGTGCAGCTGTGGCCTTGTGTCTGTCTTCTCTGCAGGCCTTGTTTAGTCCCTCTGGGTAACATGAAGAGTGTTTTCTCCTTCCCCTGCACCAGGAAGTGCCTTTGATGTCTGATTGGTGGGTTCAGTCTCTAGTGAGTCAGCTAATTGGTGGTTTGCAGAGAGAGGACGAGGCAGAAGTTTGGGTGTGGTGCCATCTGATGAGTGGAGATTCTGTTTGTTTATGTGGAAACATGCGTGTGTGTGTGTGTGTGTGTGTGTGTGTTTGTTTGTGTGTGTGTGTGTGTGTGTGTGTGTGTATAAAAACTTCGACTCAAGTTCAGCCCAGCTCTCATACCAAAAACAAAATGTGGTCATCGGCTGATTCTTGTTTACAGCAAACCAAATTATCCTTCAGGGATTCTCCTTTTGGCTTCTTTACAAACTTCTAATGAAAAATACAACCCCAATTCCACTGAAGTTAAGACACTGTGTAAGATCAAAATAAAAACAGAATACAATGATCTGGGAATCCTGTTTGACCTGTATTCGATTCAATCCACTAATAAGACGAGATTTTTAATATTCAAACTACTTTGTTGTTGTTTTTTTCCCACACAAATGTTCACTAATCTTGAATTTGATGCCTACAACATGTTCCTAAAAAGCTGGAGCAGGTTCATGTTTTTCACTGTTACATCACCTTTCCTTCTTACAACTCTCAATAAGTGTTTGTGAACTGAGGACACTAATTGTTAGTTTATTAGTGATCTTGTCTTTGCAGTTTTTTTCAACTGAATACATGTTAAAGAGGATTTGGGAATTATTGCATTTTGTTTTTATTTACATATTCCACAATGTCCCAACTTCACTGGAGTTGAGGTTGTATGTCCAGTGTTCTTGTAAAGTTGATAACATTATCAATACCCACAAAGAGTTTGTCTGCAGGTGGTTCATATTTTCACAGAAGTAGAGTCTGAGGCTTGAAAAGAGAATAAAGTCTGCTCTGGCACAAAGCCAGTCAGCTGCTGTTTCTTCAACGAGAGTAAAATAAATATTCATACAGCAAAACAACAATTCTTACACCTTAAATAAAATGCTTTAATGAGACAGTCCCCAGACAAAAAATGAACTTTAACTTAAGAGTAAAAATGCAGCTAAAGAATGAGCCCACTCATGGCTGAATGGATCAGATTAGTTGCTTATAACTTGGTACTTTTTACCAGCTAATGTGGAGAAATGCAGCATGAAGAGCTCATTAATGCTTCCAAACATAGCCTTCTTTTTCATGAATCATTTTTAAAGGTATGAAGAATCCATCACGGGCTTATTAAAACTTTATAAAACTCTTTTACTCTCTAAGAGATTCTGCACTGATGATCCACAGTGTGGGCCCCTGACTGTGTGTTCACATTATCCTGTTCTGACCACCACACAGAGGCCTCATAATTAACATCAAACCAGGGTCTTCACTGAGAGGTTTACAGAGACATCCCCTATCCCCTATTTACCTCTAATCAGCCTTTTTGTTTTCAATTCATCCCACTTTAGATGCACACAGAAGCTGAAGCACCTACAAAATGTTCCGTGTGACCTCTGGGTTTGAACGTGTTGTTACATTTGCAAGGTTCAAATTAAAAAAGAGCTTTTGGTTGGATCAAAGCAGGAGAAGGATGCAGCGTGATACCACACTCGGCAGCCGCTCAGAAGCTGTTTTCCTTTGACAAAAGTGTTTAATGCATCATGAAAACATTTTTAACCTCTGAGTATTCACCATTTATAAATCCAGCGGAGGACAACACTCTGTGATGAATGACTGCTGCTGCCAAATACATCATTACTGCATTTTTTTATCTCATCAATGGGGGTCTGGAACTTTCTGCCTCTGAGTCATCCTGTTGCTAAACAGCCCCTGAACTGAACACAGCCTCACTCACTTTTTCAATGATTTCATTTCCAACTGTCTCTGATCATAAAAGCTCAACGACTCATTATTTTCTGATTAATGTTGGAAAGATCGTTTTACATACTCTAGGTTGAATTTATGCATTAGGCCTTGTTTTCTAACTATAAGGTTGAGGACTGTTGTCTTTCCACCCACACAGTCCCAGAAACACTGACTCACACACCCACAACGATCAGCCCCACGCGCCCTCACCCTCAAACACCACCTCCAGATCAGTGTTTGTCTTCCATGCTGCTCCTGGCTCCACAGCTCGGTGTTTGAACCCCTCAGGGGAGCAGAAATCCATACAAGGCTCTCCTGGAGACCATCAAACAAAACTCAAAAAGCCCTACACACGGTTTGTTTTTCCTGAACTTTAAATCCCACAATGCCACAGCGTGAACTGCACACACCACGAGCTGAATTCACTGTCGGTGGAATTATTTTCTTAGTGGGTAACAACACAGATCTGGGGGTAAAACCAACTCGTAATAAAACATTCAAATGCTGCAGAGGAAAAAAGGAGCAACAGAGGACACTCAGGATGATGCTCACTTAGAAAGACAACTGTGCTATGAGATTCAACCCCTGCTTAAAATGAAGGAAAATAATGCAAATGAAGCTTGTACCTGTCTGTGTTTGTAATATGACTATTAAATACAGTGGGGCCGAAGTGATAAGAACACTTAGTATACTCCAGAGGTTTCTGTTGTTTTGTATAATCAACCTTTAAAGTGCCAATAACAAATGAAACATTAACTGAAACAGTCCTCATCATGTCATGATGCTTGAAATATCTTTGAGGGAGATTCAAGTAATTTTCCTTATAATAGTAACACTAAAAATAGGGAATACAGATCTATTGTACATCCAAAGGATATAAGTTCTTGGACTCACTCATGCAAATACATGAATACGGACATGACCCCCCCTCCCCCAGCACCGCACCAATGGAGCAGTGGAGATGTTAAGATAAGTGCTGTGGCTCAGCATTTCAACATTGAGCCTTTCTTGCAAGAAAGTGCTTAATGTTGAAATGGGGCTCAGCATTTTAATATCCTGCATTTGCTGAAAGGAAATGCAGGCCCCTCCTTCTAGTTTTAACTGAACTTTGCGCTAGCTTACTCTCTGTGTGAGCTGGCAGGACTCTGCTGTGCTCGCCCCTCTAAGTGGTGAGGCTCTGAAAAGAGATACACTGTAAAAACTTAAGACCAAGCAAGTGGTAGTGTCTTGTTTTGAATAACAATGGTCTAGATTAGAAAAAAACATTTCTGTCTCAAGATATCAAAACTTTGTGAGGCTTGACCATTTGGTTGAATAACAGTGGCATCTTGGCTGGAGTCAGTTGTTTTTTGGGGGACAAAACTCTGTTTCCCATGGGCCTCATCACTTTCTGTTGTAATGACATTTCTCTTATCAAGGAGTGTGTTTGTTTTGAAGTAAATGAACAAAGCACAGATCCTCTTTTTAAGTCAACTTTTCTTTGTTCAAGACAGCTCTTCCCAGGATGCAAAGCAACAAGATAATGTGTTAATTTGTAGATTTTGCTGGCCAGTGGAGAGTCACCAAAGGGACTTTGGGTTTGTAATAAATGGTCCTCACAGGGCCTTTAAGAGACAAAATGATGTCTAAGTTGCTTGTAACGAAAAGAAATCTGCAAATGAGAGAATAAAAATGTACTTGTTTGGTTTCTTGAAGTAAGTAATCATTCCTATTTCAAGAAACACAAGAACATTTTCTCACCTCACTGGCAGGAAAGTGAAAGAACAAAAGTCAGAAAAATTGGATGGATAAATTCGGCTCATAGAGGAAGACGTTATGAAATTAAGAGATCTTTAAACTTCTGATCAAATACTCAGCATGGAGCTCTGGTCCATGATCAAACATTTTCAGGTTGGTTAATCTTTAGGTGAGAAAAAGTCAACAAAAGCAAATACCCACGATGAAACTGTGCTACAGGTTTGGGCTTATAGAAGTGGAGGTTTCAGAGATAGATGGATGGGTGAAACCTATGACAAAAAGTGACATTAAACAACACAAATGAAAGTAGAGAATGTAGTTTGAGTCGAGAGATCTAACTCAGTTATTTGGCAGAAGAAACGATGACTGATGAGAGCAACCAAAACATAAAGTATCAAAAATCTCTAACTCTACCAAATAAACTTTGATTATTCTGAGGAAGACACAGTATGTTTGTTAGAAATTTGAAATAAAAAAAAAAGAAAATGAAGCAGAAGTGAGGAGTAACAGAAATAGTCTGATGTTTTCTTTGCGTGGTATGAATCAAGCTGTTCCGTCAGCACTCCTGTGGATCTTTTAGGCCTTAAGGTGATAGATGCTACAAGTCAGGGTGTTAACTGTCAGCAGCTTCACTTGTTCTCTGAATCACACTCAAACCCTGCGGCTCATCTCATCCCCTCAGAGCGCTCTGCATCATCCAGTGGCTGTGAGCGTCTCAGCTGATGACCTGCAGACCGCTGTGGTGACTGTGTGTTAAATATAATTTGCTTTGTTTTGATCTGTGTGTGAGTGTGACTTCCTGGTGCAGCCTTTGAAGCAGCTCCATTTGGCCTTTGGCCCCATCTGTAGACAGTGTGTAAAACATGCTGTGGTTCTTCTTTCAGCGGGGTCACTACCAGTTCAGAATAAATCTGCCTCTTGTTTCCTCCTCTGACTCCCTCTTTCCTTCAGGCTCTGAATTATGCATATTCACACAGGATACAAAGATATGTAGTGATCACACAAGGAGTGTGTTTACAGGCACAGTCTGAGGAGTGTGAAGTGAGAGTAATGAAATCTGTAGATGGATCAAATAGACCGTCTACATCATCCTGAAGAGTGGAGACAGTCTATATATTGGTGACAGCAGCTAACAGGATGAAATGCATCACTGAAATGTAAACAATGAAAACAGAATGTGGATAAATGTCACTTCTTAAAGCAGCTGGGAGACAGATATGTGGTATTTAGCATCTGAAAGAAGTGTTAGTCCTGTCAGTGCAGATTTCAGTACGTATATAAAAACAGAGCACAGCAGCAGCAGCAGCAGCATCAACAGTTTGAGGACAAATGAGAAGAAGCTGTCGCTCTGAGTGCAAAAGGTGAAGCTGTCATGTGGAGATAAAGGAGTCACCGACAGTCAAACTTTCACTGCAGCCTTGGAGAAAGTTATAAGACAAGAACTGTTAAAGATCAAAACCTGAACACTGACAACAGATTTGCCCTCAGTCCAGCAGTTAAAGCTTCACCTGTTAAAAACTGAACACATGGGGAAATTAAGGAAATGCAGCAGCTGTTGGTTGAAGCATCCAAAACAGCTGCCCAATGTTATATTCAATGCAAAATTGGCATTAAGGATCAGTGAGAATTGAGTAAATAGAGAAAGGTATATGTATATATTTATGCACGAATGGAACAAAGTCATTGTCTTATCAGTGATAGCCACCAAATCTGACTCAAGCAAATAAATATGTATGATAGCCAATCAGGATGAAGATGCTCCTTGTATGTTTGCAAGTAAAGCACAAATTGAGCGTGTGTTCATTTTAGAGCATGTGGCTGGTGGCGTAGAGAAGGCCGACCTCAAAATAATTTCATCACTAAAGGGGGACATAGAAAAAGTTTTGGAACCACTGGCCTACACTGCAAAAACAGAAATCTAAGCAAGTCATTATGTCTTATTTGTAGTAAAAATTGTCTCATTGTTCTTAATTTGAGCCACACTCACCAGACCAGGTCATAAAAATGTCTTATTTCAAGTTTTTTTAAGACAAAAATGAGGTGTAAATTACCTGTAACAAGTCAAAAAAATCTGCCAATGGGATAAGACGAGTTCGCCCGGGAAGTTTCTTGAAATTAGAAAGATGTCTTAACACAAGAATCTTTTATCTTATCCCATTGGCAGATTTTTTTTTACTTGTTACAAGCAATTGATGCCTCATTTTAGTCTTTAAAGAACTTGAAATGAGACATTTTTATGACCTTGTCTAGTAAATGTGGCTCAAATCAAGAATAGTAAGACAAATTTGACTAAAAATAAGACATAATGACTTGCTTAGATTTCAGTTTTTGAAGTGTAAGTGATGTTTGTTAAGTCACTGCTGTGACAATTAACAGAAAATGAAATGTTTCAAATTCTTCCATTCATATAAATTACATCCTTAATAACCAGCTGACTTAAAAGTTCCAACTAAATTATATTTATTACAGCTTTTGGGTTCCTTACTTGCATGACTTTTCTGAAAACTCATGCAAACATGCAGGTAAATGATAACTCTCTGACTGAATACATGCTTTGGAGTAATCTACTCTGATTACCTTGTTAAAAAAATGAAATATATTAGTGTTATTTAATTTTGACTAGGCAATAATCAATGAAGGCGGTACAAGTAAAACTTTCTGAGTAGACGAAGAATCCCCTTGTGTTGTTTCAGAGACTGCTGCTATCTGATAATGTCAAAATATTAAACACTCCTGACAGAGAGAAGAGTAGAGGAAAAAGCGTGCATTAAGCACCCCCTGGCTTTAAACCCAGTGAGTGTCCAGGAGCCTGACCTGTTGTTGAAGTTGGTGCAGTAGCTGAGGTCCTTACAGCCCAGCTGACACGGTTCTCTAACATCAGCCAGGCAGTTGATGAGCTCCGTCTCCACAGGGTTGTACTCGCAGAGCTGGTTAAAGTCGTGCCACGTCTGACTGCCCCAGTTAGTGCTGATCTCCTGACACATGTCCCTGTCAGAGCACAACACATAGCAGAGTGTTTATATGAAAGTGAAGTACAGGCTCACACCCTGCTGTGGGTGTCAGTATGCCCTACCTGCAGAGAGAGGTGTTGGCCTTGGAGCAGCAGTGCAGCTTTGCACAGTCCATCTTAGCAGGATGAGGGATGTCCACCTCAGGGGGGGAGGGAGGGTGAGCGCTGCCCAGGAAACACTGCCACATGGGCTCCTGGGGGAGAGGCTGGGAGCCACACTGATCAATCAGACCCTCCATGATCTCGTGCTCTGTGCTCATGGTGCGAAGGATCCGCCGACAAGCCTCCTGGCAGTGTGTAGCCTCTGCTCGATCACAGCAGTACAGACCTGGAGGGAAAGGACAAAGGGGTGGTGGGTTCATCTGACACAAAGCATAATTCAGACTGAAACACAACAATGGATCCACACTGAAGGTACCAGCATGTGTTTCTGTAGTCCTTTATCAGCTATTCAAAGTCTGACTTCTAGAGATTAGAAACTTTTTTTTAATTTAAAGTAAGAAGTTGGCATTTCAAAATCTCTTAAACCAATTTTTAGTTATTTTTTCTTTCATAAAATTTTAGTTTTAATGTCACTGAAGTGTCTAAGAGATGGTTAGATGGTCAGAGCTGAGGTGAACAGTGTTTTCCAGTAGGAGGCTCCAATCCACTGTTTTTACTCAATGAGAGGAATCATTCATAAAAGATTACACAGAGTTAGGATGAGTTTTCAAAAAAAGAATGTCAGATTGTGCAAATGTGTCTTTTTCCCTACACAGGAATCCTAAAACATAATCTAGTGGGAATTTCATGGTTGACATAGAGTTTCATACAAGGCAGAGCTGTCACAGATGAATACAGATCCAGGAAGCACGCTGAATCTCACCTGTGAATCTGTATCTCCACAAGCAAAGAAGCATCTCTTGAGTCAGATGAATCTGAACACAGGGAGGCTTTGTTTTGTTTTGTTTATATCCTTATTTGGTGATCCCTTCAAACAAAGCCAGGCTGATGATTGTTAAGGGGTTAATGGAATCCTCTTCCCGTTAAAGGCTAAGACCTGGACTCTTCCTGTGTTTCAGTTCAATTTATCTGGAGTTAAAGTTGCTGTAAGGACTTTCTGGAAAAACTAGCGTTAGCACTAGCACTTCCCATAAGCCTTAGCCCCCCACTGTCTTGATGAACCAATTTTGTTAGGTTTGTTTTGGCCAAATGATTTAGAGGTATCTTTTTGACACTACTTTTCAAGACGACTTTTTACCATACACAATGCAATGAGATAATGTATTTATCAACAGTTACGTAGCGCTGTTGTTTGAAATGTGATAAGAAGCTAACTTTGTGAGTTTGTAGCATAGTTTAGTGGCTCTATTTAGCCTTAGTCACAGCCTGGTGCTCTGAGACATGTCTCTAAGGTGTTAGTGAATCCTGGTTATGTCCTACCAGTGCACATCTACCAACTCCAACCTCACCAAGCAGAGCAAATGTAACCTTCATTTTATTGATAGACTCTCAGGTTTGAACACTCACTGCAGAATAACTGCTGTATGTGGGTTGGAGTGAACATCAGCACAAACAGCTTGGCTCCTGTTTCAGCCTTTAGCTTGTGTTTTAGCCCATAGACCGTGCTCCATCACTCTCCTGTTAAGCTTTCTTCTGCTCTTTTGTCTCTTTTCTGTCAAACAGTTAAGCTCCTGTTCCCACAGAAATTATTTGCAGCGGAAAAAAAAAATCAGATCTCTCTTCTCACTACTAAACTTAGTGAGCCTGTGTGGTGCTGTTATAGAGAGTTTGGCGTGCTGTAAATCAATTCAGTTCTGCTTAACCTGACTGGGAAGCTAAGAAATAGGATTTAGAAATAACCTTTTTTGGTGCCGATAACCTCATTTTAAGTCATAGGTTATGATCAGTCACATGTCAAAAGATGAGTTTTTTTAAAGGGCGATTAAAAAGTCCTCACAGTCCCTTTTAAAAAAAAAAAAAGTCTGAACGTGTTTTTGTGTTTATTTTTCACAGTCTGATAAAAATTGCACTGTTCTGTTTTCTGCTATTTTCTGGAAAAAAAGGCTCTAGTTAAATATTTTCATTTGCAAGCTGGGGCAGTTAGAAGAAGTGGTGTGTGAATAATGAATAAAAAGATTTAGGGCCCATTTGGAACTTGAGGTAATTCATAGAAAATGTAAACAGCAGAGCAAGTGGTTTAGCTGGTCTGAGGTGAAGCACAGAGGTGAGGCACAGGGGTGAGACACAGAAGTGAGAGACAGAGGTGAGGCACAGAGGTGAGGCACAGAGGTGAGGCACAGGGGTAAGGCACAGAGGTGAGGCACAGAGGTGAGGCACAGAGGTGAGGCACAGAGGTGAGACACAGAGGTGAGGCACAGGGGTGAGGCACAGGGGTGAGGCACAGGTGAGGCACAGGTTCTCTTACTGTCGATGGGGCTGCGTATGGGGTAGGACTTGGTGAAGTTGCTGACACAGCTGAGCAGCTGAGCGCTGTGACTCTGACAGTACTCTTTGACAGCATTGATCTGAGACACAGTGGGGGTGGAGTCCGTCCTGAAGATGGCCTGGCAGTACTCCCTGCAGGTGGTGTGACGCCCTGCATAGCTGCAGCATGTGGAGCCCACTGAAGGAACAAGCACAAAGGGTTGAAGTCTACGACAGAAATGAGAGCTGCTGTGATTCTACCACAAATTCACACTTGAAGAACAAAAGAGAAGAACTTTGATCATTAAATAAAAGCTGCTGCAGAAATAAAGAGCAGCAACTGGGGAGCCTATGAGCATGTTTTCTGTTATTCTGCTGGAATTTCAGGGTCTTAAAATGTGGGACATAACTGTAAAGTGACTCATCTAATTTCTTAAGACACATTGAGATCCGATGACTGGACTCGTTTAGTGCAGCCTTTGACTTCTGACACACACTCTCACATTTCAGCGCTCCAGCGACATTTCCTGAACAAAACAAAACCTCTCAACAGGAAGTTTTTAACCTATTGTCCAGACAGACAGATAAGAGGACTCTGCTGTACGTCCATCTGTGCATGTTATGGGTTCACAGTATGGACACTTCAGAGAAACACAGAGACACTGCAGGAAGAGGCCAAATTAAAGGAAGAGAGAGAATAGCTCCAAAAAGTGCTGTGCTCAAAGTTTTTATTTATTTATTGGCTCTGGGGAAAGTTCGGATCAACGTGTCCTTCTCTGCTGTTTATGTTGTGTATGTCTGTGTTTGTGCGTGAGGAAAAACTTACTTTCATTTTTGGTGATGCAGCTGTAGAGAGAGGTCTGGAAGGAAAAAGAGGAAAGATGTGATGATGCCGACTCCAGCTGACCTTCTTCAAATCACTTTTTCACACAGAGGACAGTAAAATATAAAATTCCACCAGTGCAGAATGACCTTTTGTGGCACATTAAGCCTTAAAGCAGGACTCTTGAAAACCTGGCTCATGCTTGTTCAAGTTGAAAACTCAAGAGTTTCATTTTAGCATTTTCATTTTGAGCAAACAACTCATTTTTTATTGGGTTTAATTCACTAAAACATTTTGACCTTTGTACTTAGATCTGTTTCTAAACGCCTAGTGATGTTTTTGTATTATTTCACCTGATTACTCTTGTACTTAAAGGTCACACATTTGGGTCTTTTTGCCAGTTTTTGTCAATAGCTCCATCATTTGTCCCTCTCTGATATGCTTCGACTTACCTCTGTAACTTTCTTGCATACTTTTGTTATGTCATTTTTAGATGTTGCCTGCAAGAAGAAAAGAGACACATGCAACACAGTTTACTGACACATGAAAAGAGGTCTCAGCCTGAGTACTGTTGGGCAGTCGCTCTAAAGTAAAGAGTAGAGATGAGTATCTTACCTGTCTGCACTCCCTGCGACACTCAGCTGAGATAGCCAGCTCGCAGCAGCCCAGCCCCACCCAGCCCTCTGACTTCCTGGACACACCTGAGACAAATCAAACAGCACGGATCAAACTGCTGTGTCCACTTTGATGGAGCAGGCCTCTACAGTTTGCTTACCAGTTTGTTTTCTGGCACTAATCCCTTATTATCCCCTGTATATGAAAACAAAATCATTTTCTAGAGATGACATTTAATTAGTGGTCAGTGTTTTTTCAGATACAAACTGTTTTGTAACTTAGAGGCAGGCTTTGATCAAACCTTGTCAAACAGTTAGGAAACAATCTGTCACCGCTGTTAAATGACTCGTCATCAGGAGGATTGATGGTTTGAATCTGGTGTTGAGTCATTCTAAATCACATTCTATTGATCCAAAACAAAACTGTGAGAGTGGAAAAATGTTGTCTCCACATAATTCAGCCAAGCCAGGCCAGAGTTTGGACTCCTTCATGTCAGGCTCATTTAGGGAAGTAAATGAGAGATCAGAGCTCAAAGAGCCTTGAGATCTATTGTTTAGGAGTGTTATGGTTTGTCACTTGGATACAGATGTTAAACACTGTGTGATGACTCACTTAGATGGGTGGACACCTCACTGAAATGAAAGGCTTGAACTGAGTAGAAACCAAAGAGACATTTTTTAAAATGACTTCAAAACTATCGTATTAAGTGTCAAAACACTCCAAACTACTTCAGTTTGAAAGAATTTGTATATTTTTGTGAACAGGTTAAAGATCAAAAAATGTATGTTTCTAACTTCAATTTTTCTTTCATTCTCTTTCATTTTTCTATTCAACCATGTTAGTTTTTTCTGGACCTCCTTTACCCCACATAGCTGCCAGTCCATGATCAACTTCTCTCACTAAGAGAAAGTGCCAATCTGAAGGTCTGGAGCAGAGAAACGTCCAGCCAAAGAGCTTCAGTTAAATACTCTCATGTTATCTGTTCAGCCTCAATGAGACAAGTCCTGTTAGATTTTGCAAGAGCTGAGGAAAAGCATTCAGAGGAGTGAAGGAAATCATTAATTGCAGTTGTCACGTTGAGAAAAGTGGTTACACAAACAGTGTAAATCCCCTTAAAACTGCTGGAATGCAGTGAACTCCAGAGACAGTGTGATATCTCAGAGTGGGAGGATTGTTCCCTAACAGGTTAAATCTTCACAGACTCCTGAAGCTGTCTGGATGCCAGAGTTTAGTGGATAAAGTAAGGTAAGAATGATACTTCCAGATCTGGAGGCTATTAAGCCTCTGACAGGTACATTTGTTCCCAGCACAGGCAGCAGGACTCAGGCCTTTGATCCACTGCCTGTTCCCTGCTCCACTCAGCTCTATTTACAGTTCACAGCTTCACAGTCACCACCTCCTCAGAACCAGGACTGTCGACTGGACACCAACCAGTTTGTGAGTCTCTTCTTGAGTTTCTGACTCTGCTTGATCAAATGTGTTCTTGGTTAGGAATACTTTCAAGTTTTCAAGTGAGGGTCCAAAGCTGTTATCTGTGAACTTCAGGTTGAATTATGTAGACCCTGAGTGTGGAGCACACAGCTCACTGTTATGTTTTCTAAAGCCTAAGAAGTGGTTCTTGTTTCTTAGTTCTCTTTAGTTTCCTCTGCCTTAAAAAATGGATGACAAACTAAAAATTTCAGTTCTCTGACAAAGCTCTCACTCTTCTTTTCGCTCTGGTTTGGTCTTCACAAGTTAAGCAGAAAAAGTCAATCAAATAAGTCATCTGTTTAGTATAAAATTGATCTGAAATCTCATGAGCTTCCTGTCTCAGCATGTGGAAAAGCCTAGAAAGTCTGACACAACATAAGTTTGTTTAAATTTTTCCTATATAATTATTGATTTTTTATTTGTAAGTAATCTGTTTACCATTTTATCCTCTAACCCTTATGTCCTTTTTACCTAGCCATTTACACTGCCTGGTCATTTGGAGTTGGGGGCAATAGGAGTGATTTTTTTTTTTTTGTCAACAATGATTTGATTAGTATCATAATTTGTGGTTGCCGATAGGATTCAAAGATGATACAGGTTTATTTAGAACGATACAATCCATAAAGATTCAGTTACTTGAAATTGATTCAGTAACTTACTGCCAAAATTCAACCACGTGACTGTAATGTGTGTTGTATTCAAACAAAAAAAAAAGTTTAAGCTATGAGAAATGACAACATAAACAGAATATGATATATGACAGACTAAACTCGACATATACTAAAAGAAAAATGATTGTTCAAAAATATGAAGTCTGTCTGAATAAGATTATTTCTAGAGTCACATCACACAGTAGATTATGGTGCAAGAACAAATAAGAACAGGATCTTTATTGGCTCTTACCTGGGAGTGTAGAGTTGATGCACAGCCACAGTTCATGCTGGAAGACAAAATGTTTGTCAGCATTAGATATCGATCTTAGATGTCACTGCATTTAAACACCATAGCAAGTGATAATGACAGAACAAAAACTTATTCCTCATACACTTTGACAATGGAAAGACAAAAGCTCCTTTCCTTTCAGAACAGTGTTATTGTAGGGATAAAGTTCAATAATGGGGGCGTGTAGTTGTTTTTAAATTAACATACAAGGAGCTTTACAAATGATCAGATGCTTTTCTTCAACAGCATCTTATGCTTTAGGCCTTTTCTGTGTTTCATTAACTGGTAAAGTGGACTGTGGTTCCACCCATCCTTTCATGGAGAGCTTTTCAGGATTGACTCCAGCTCACCACTAACCCTCTGAGAAGCCACTTGGACCAGAAATGTTCAAATCAGAGGAGGTCTGGTTGGAATGAGGTAACAAAGATGTGGAAACCATCATGGCTGAGTGAGATAGACTGAGATTTGTGTTATTCCAGGGGACAAGGTCTCAAATGTACTGTACAGCACTTCAGACCCCTGTATTCTAGAGAGAGCACCTCAACCAAGACACAAGGGGAAGCGGTTACACCAAACTCTACATGGCAACAAACAGTCAAGGCCATAACATGAGGAAACAAATGATGAACATAGGTGGAAGTTGATAGTTTTTCCAAGGAAATGTACAAAGATGTTGTTAGAAGGTGATTTCCAACCAGAATGTATAGAAACTTTTAGTTCCTGATGAAACAGGAACAAAAAGTGTTTGTGTGCTTTTCACACAGGCCACTGATCTGGGTAATCAGTCCAGTGATGGATGGAGTAGAAAATAAAGGTAACTGCAAAACACAGCCACACCAGTAGAGGGCAGAAAGAGGCAGTAAGTAACAACAAATGCCACTCAGGAAAATAAGAGACAACAGAAGGAGAGGACAGGCCCACACGTTTATGTGCAGTCTCACAGTTGTGGCTAAAATACATTTCATCCGTCTGTGTTCTGTCTCCGCTGCGTCACGGCAAAAAAAATCAATCAGGATTCATTCAAGTCAATGTGTCAACTCATGCTGCATCCGTTCAGTTGTGGCCCGGCTGCGTGCCAATGCTGGCAAGACACAAGTGATAGGCAGCAATCCTATTTCTGCTGGATGCATAAATTCAGAGCAGAAGAGATCGAGCGGGACAGGAAGTGGTGCCCGGAAACCACCAAAAAAGAGCCTGTGACTTTCAAAATAAAAGAAACCATGTCAAAACTATATTGTGTTTAACTTGACTACAGTTATAAACTGACATCATGAGCGGGAACACACCAGGGGTCAACAGATTAAAGGTTTTACAGCCCAGCATGAATGAACAGAGACTTATGTATGGAGTGGGGAGCGCTGGAACTCCTCGATCTAGAGACACCAACTGTCTATCAGCCCTGCAGCTTGGTGGATGTAACATACAGACAGTGTGAGTTCACAAACGCAGTCAACACGCGCCACAGCAGAGATGCAACACAGACAGATACAGTGTATATCAGGTATTAGCCTGTTAGCATGGAGGGGATTCAGCCTGTGCTGGTTTTAATTGTGCTTTATTGCTCTGTGTAAACATTTATTGACACTTAGAAGGAAGTAAGCAGTGATGATAAAGCTGTTGCTGGTTGAAGCCATTACAAAAAGCCCAGAACAGCTGTAACTGACCGAACACAGGGCCCCTCTGCAGTCTTAAAATTGAAGATAGAAGAGATGGACTGAGTTTGTCAGCTTGAAAAAGAGCCTTTTGGTTGAGAACTTTCAGCAGGAATTATTCTTCTCAGATGTCTTTAGATTATCATTAAATACTGCCTACAGGGCTCTAGAGATACTGCTCCCCTAGACCTGTGGATCATTCTGACGCACGTCCACAAATCTCTGAGATAGAGAAAGCGCTGGGTGCTGATCTGACCCCTGCTGCTTTAAATCTGAAACAGGGTGGCTCATGCTTCCATCACTGTTGGTCTTCTTCTGCATGATTTACTCATCTGTTGTTTGACCAATTATTATAATCAGCTGTCAGTGACAGAGAAATGTTTCTTTGATGTTGAGAACATTCTCTTTTGTACATCTGTAAATGTTTGTCACTGAGGGACACTGGGAGGTAAGTCCAACAAACAAACAGATGTGTGCTGTGGTGAACTGTCACGACATGTCATGACACTGAACCATCAGCAAAGTACTGATCTCATGTTGGTAGCCCTTTATAGTAAAGTGGATCCCAACCAAAGCTGCCCTGTGATTAAAGTAATCTAACTGTGATTTGTTGTTCTACATAGTAAATAGAGCATAAGCTGGTGCTGTGTTCAGGGTCAAGTCTGAAATGCTGAAGTGAGACTGTGATACTACAACTCACACTCATTTTGCTCTGAGCATGTGAAGAAGTGCACTGTGGCTCCTAGGACTCATCAGACAGCATGCTGCTGCTCATGTGGCCCAATCCAAAAAATGAGGGCTACCTAAACTTACAACGATCACCAATTCTCAGCTTTCATGTTCATAAGGCTGATAAAACATCCTCTTTTGCCAGGATATATCCTCCTTTTTGGTTGTGAAGTTGTCCAGGGGGATTTTAACTAATTAAAAATAGATTCCAAAGATGTCTGTGTTTTTCTAAGCTTGTTCATCAGACCATTGATACTAATGCACTGAGCTAATCTGAGATAAAAGTCAAAACTTAGAGTTAAAAAGTCAAAATTCTGAGATCAAAAAATAAAAATCTTGAAATAAAAGTGAAAATTACATGATAAAAAGTCAAAGTTCTGACATGAGTCTAAATTTTAAGATCATAAAGTCAACATTTTGAGATTATGAAGTCAAGATTATGCAGAAAAAAATCAAAAAATTGAAACAAAAAGTTGGAAATTTTACTTTTTATTTCATTTCTTTTACTTTTTTCTCAAACTTTTGACTCAGTTTGCCAGGCAAAATACATAGATTATCAAAAAAGAATCCCAACAAAGCTTATTTTTCGATTTTTCTTTTAACTGACCGAAATGGGCTGTATATCATTTATTTGTATATTATAGAAAATGTTAACTTCAACCAGAAAAGTCCTAAATTTGGGTTTTTAGAACATGCTCGCTCTGTGATGGTTCATGCCAAAATCAAAACTTAAATGAACATGATGGGAACAAACAACACCCTGCAATCTGTTAAAGCAACTCAGTCCAAACAAACGAAGAAACAGTACATTTTTAAAAGTTTACTCCACTGAAATGTTCTTAATATTTTAATTTGTGTGTTAAGTAAGGGCCAACAGATGCTTTACAGTTTGCTCGGTGCAGATTCATCCTCAAACTGGGCTCATTGACCGCAGTGGAAACTCCAGCCTGTTGGAGGCCAATTCTCAATAACAGCCTCTGATGGTGTGTGTGACCTGCTGGTTTGTACAGAATGTTTTTACTTACAGTAAGGGGAGGTATGTGGTGAGAAACATTCTCACTTAGTGTCAGGCTGATTGTCCAGTCATTGCCCTGCTCTGCTTGTAAAGAGGGTGAAGAAGCTGTGAGCTGTTTCTCTAATTTCATACAGAACAAACAGGACTTTCGCTGCATCAAAACAAGGAAAACATGTGAATCCCATCAAACTTCTGCTGGTTTTGTGGTACAATGTTGTGGGATTAATCATCACACACTAACTCTTGTGTCTCTTCTAACTAAAGGACACACAGAGACAGTTAAGGATTTGGAGAGGCACTGAAAAAAAAGTGTGGCAGAGAAGAAATCCCTTTCATGCTCCTTTGCTTTTACAGGATCGTCATTTGTGTAAACACACGTCACTGTTAACACCCCAAACCCATGTCTCTTGGCAGGGGAACAGAGGTTCCCGTCAGCGGGCGTCGGCATCATTTATGAGGCAGGCTGTGGAGGAACAGTTTCTTTACATGAGGCATAAACATGATTTGTGATGAAGCAGGGGCCAATGAAGCCAGAACATGACAGGAAGAAGAACGCCACAGTTTAGAGGAGAATAAACCCTGCTGTCTACAGAATGAAAGGGCACTTCACTGTGCCCATCCAAGAGCTTTTACATCAGGTCTGAAGCATGAACACATACACAGTTCATTACAGGATACAGTTTAGAGATGAACAAGCTGCAAAAATATTCTAATTGCAATTATTATTTCCTATATTGCAATTGCTATGTGTCATTATTTCTTGGCTCCCATCTTCTGTGTTTTTAAACAAACACATTGTAGGACATGAACAGTTACATTAATTACAGCACAACAACAACCCACTACCACTACAACTGGGAATGATTTTTCTCTATTTTAATCACTTTTCACTCTTTTTTACCACTTATGGCCCATTTTTGCAACTAATTGACTATTTTCCAAGATGATCCCAACTTTTTTGCCATTTTAGTTGACTTTTGCCTTTTTTTTACCACTTTTCACTGTTTTTTGTCACTTTTCTCAGCCTCATTGCTACTTTTCTGAATTATTTATAGATTTGTTATAAATTTATCTTGCTAATTTTTGTTACTTTTTGGCCATTTTAGTCACTTTTGACTCTTTTTTGTCACTTTTGGACCATTTTTGCTACTTTTTGAGTAGTTTCAACCTAATATAAATGAAAAATTTTGTTGTTGTTTTTTTTAAACAATTTTCTGCCACAAACTAAGTTTAATAGCTATTCTTTGCTATTTTTGCCTCTTTTACCACTTATATTGTTTCTTTTGTAAAGGTAGTTTTGAACAGTTTGCCTCTTTGGTTAAGCAGAGTTGAGTAACTTTGGTGTAGAACAGAAAACATCTGCTGCAAAAACTGTATCCAATATTTTGATATTTCAGGTTGTAGAAATATTGCACTGCCTGCGATTAGAATATTGCAACATGACGGATTGCGATTGAATCTAATTTTTGATTAATTGCCCAGCCCTAATACCGTTCATAATATGCTTTTCTTCACTATCTTTCTAAGAGTGTAAATAAATCCACTTTTCACTCAAGCTTCAGGAGAAAGATTGTCTCATATAACAGCTATTTGCCTTACCTGTTCTCTTTTAATACCAAACATGCTTTTATTTTAAAATCAGTCTCACAGGGTACTTCATTTAAGTTGTAAAGTTACAGGAGTAAATGAAAAAAGTTAAAGTAACATTTATCACTGAAGTAGGTTTGATCTAATAATGTCTTTTGGGGAAGCATTGGTGCTTACGTGTTTGTAAAGTTTTCTGCAATTTAAGTCTTCTTTACTCTGATTTTCTTCCAGGATTTTTCAACACTGCAGACAGTGTCAGAGAAAAGGAAGCCATTACTCCTCTTTTAATAAAGACATGTTGTCCATTTCTAATGAAAAATCCCACTACTGCGCCCAAGCAAATCTCTTCACACACCACTATGAGATAGAAAAAGCCTGACAGACTGTTTAATCAGTCTGTTTGGAAGGGTTACCTACAGAAGATGGGAATCTTATTTTGACAGAAAAAATAGCCAGCTAGGACATTTTGACTTTCCATATGCCATTAGAGAGGAGAGCTTTAACAGTGCAGGACAGATAGAGTGTAGATGGTGTCCTCTGCTGTTGAAAAACAGTAGTGCAGCTCATCTTCATCCTACTGATTTAACTATTTTCATATGTATACTAATGCTTAATTATCTAGGAAGTTACAGTTACATCCCAGGCCTGATGGGTGCATCACTTCACCTGCCTCTCTTCTTACCCTGATGCGCCCATCACTCTGGAACAGGGTAAATCTGGACTCATCAGACCACATGACCTTCTTCCATTGCTCCAGAGTCTAATCTTTATGCTCCCTAACAAACTGAAGCCTATTTTTCCTGTTAGTCTTACTGATAAGTTTTCTTAAGGCTACACAGCTGTTCAGTCGTACTCCCTTGAGTTTCCTTTGCATTGTGTGGGTGGAAATGCTCTTACTCCCACTATTAAACATACTCTTGAGTTCTACTGTTGTTTTTCTTTTATTTGATTTGGTCAAATGTTTAAGTGATCGCCGATCACGGTCATTCAAGATTTTTTTCCTGACCACATTCTTTCCTGGAAGACGATGGTTCTCTGCCATCCTTCCAGTTTTTGATAATGCCTTGGACAGTTCTTAACCCAATTTCAGTAGTTTCTGCAATCTCCTTTTCTCTGCTTCCATACCAATGATTTGACTCTTCTTAAACAGATCAACATCTTTTCCACAACCACAGGATGTATCTTTCTCCATGGTTGTTGAAGAAATGAAAAGTTACTCATTACATCAGTTGAGGTTAAATAACTTGTTTCCAGCTGAAAGATAATCGCTCATGAGTGATTATCCAATAGGAGGCTTGTACCTACTTGTTTAGTTAAATCAACATGGTGATTTTTTTTCTTTTGGACACTGTTAAACACACTTGGAGACTATTAAATATAAGAGGTTTCCATTATTTAACAAACTTAGAGATTGAGAAAATATAAAGTCTTCATTAGACATTCCTGTGGGACCTTTCTGGCTAATATGTGCATCTTGTTTACTCTTAATCCAAATAAATGTCTGCAGCTGATTTACACAGGGGTTATTTTTCAAGAAGAGCTAAAAATAAAACAGTTTAATTACTGGCTCTGATAGGCTGCCTGGAGAGAGATGAGAAAAGCACCTAGCCAGGCTCTCTGCTTTATAATTTACTGTGCTAAGAGGAAGGATTGGGAAACTTTGTTTGTGATGTGAGAGTGAGGTTGTGTGCTTTAACCAGGTGCTTTGGTGTTTGAGTAACCACAAACATGGACCAGCTTCCTGTGTGAGTCTAATAAGAGAGGTGATGCTGACTTATATCAGGCCAACAGATTACTGCAACAACACGACAGCAGATGAAACCATCAGACTGGCTCAATATTCTCACTGCTGTTCAGTTATTTTTGAGGCTTTCTGTCTGAATTGGATGGAACAACTTGACAGAGAATATGAGGACACAGAGAGGGGGGCTGTAACTTCATCTCTGTCCTTTATACAGTATGTGACAAAAAAAGTGAAGGGCAGAGCTTGAATCGTTCTCTAAGGTGTAGGATAGGGGGGTCACTTCAGTGATCAGTAGATTCAAAAGTGCCATTATAATTGATAAAAAGCTTCCAACAGGGCTCAGTATTGAGATTTCTGGAGCATACAGATTTGTTAATATTAGTTTGAAAGTGTCTTTGAAGGTCTTTGAGGATAAACTGTTCTTCCCTACCTCTGAGTCTTCCCTTCTCATCAATACATCAAAGTTACATAAACAGAGATGGTTTTACAAACTAATCGACAAGTCAGCAGCTGTAACCACTACTCCGGGCTGATGGTGCAGGTGGACTAGTCGTGTACAGCCACAAACACTGGAGTGGACCCCCATACTGAGTTAAGAAATGCATTTTTTGTTCATGTTAATACAAAAAGTCTTATTTTCATAGAGGAAGTGACCTACCATGGACTCTGGACAGTAACCGGGCAACCTCTGGAGGAGATGCTTCAGGCGTGACTCACTCTTTATTGTGGCGAGCTGCAGGACAAGCAAACACTGAATTAGAGGACACAGTCTAAATCAAGGACACTCATGCTCTTTAGAAGGAGAAGGTTTTTTTATTTGTTTACAATTGATTGATAATATGTAATGAGCAAGAACAGTGTGTGCAAGCAGATTCATTCATTTTTATAGATTTCAGAGAATTTAATGTCCACTAAAAAGTCTTGATTATAAGGGTCCAGACTGTGCTTTTGTGTTTTGAAGCCCTGTGCTAACACTTTCTCAAACCAGCTAAACAAAAATGCCCTGCCCTAAAGTTCTTTTGTACCATAACTACAAAAGAAAAACACCCAATGAATTAAGACGACTGATACATCACTAATCACAATGAAGCTAGATCCTTTAAAATAGCTGTGAGGACTTTTGAGAAAAGCTAGCATAAGGGCTAGCAATAAAGACTCTGCCTCCCAAAAGCCCTTGCTCCTTACTGTTGTAATGAACCAAGACGTGCATTTGTTTTTGAAAAATGAATGGAGATAAGATTTTCTCCTCAACTGTACTTTTCTCTGTTCAAGACAACTTTTTACCAAAGACAATGTGACAGGGTAACAATCATAGACTGTATAAAACATGGACGTTGTCTCCATGCCGTCAACCGTTTGCGACTGCAGCCCCGTTTTGAAGCAAAATGGCCGGCGCGGACATATTGGAATTGGGACGAGTGAAGCGTGCCCAAACTCACAACCATTGGCCGCCCATTGGTCGTATGATCTGAGCTGTGGCTCTGATTGGGCGAGCTCTCAATCCTTAAAACTTCCAAACGGCCATGTTTGAAAAAAATTCACCCCCCTCACAATGTGTGTGCCATTAGCAAAATTAGCGATCCAAACGGGAAACAGGTTTCGTACCAGACTTTAAATACGCTAAATTCCGCTTTTTTGGCTTTGTGCTTTTTAGTACTTCAGCATTGTCTCATTTTTTCAGACCGTAGGTTGCAGTGTGGTAACAATACAGTCACCTGGAGCTACTGTTTGAAATGTGACAACCAGCAAACTTTGTGAACTCAAAGCTAGCTATATTTAGCGCAACTCCCAGCCCACTGCTCTGAGATGTGTATGTTAGTAAATCCTGGTTATGTCCTACCAGTGCTCATCTACCAACCTCACCAAGCAGAGAGTCTTTTTGACAGACTTTCAGGTTAAAACAGATCACTGCAGAATAACTGTTGTATGTGACCAGGATTGAACACTATCACAAACAGGTTACCCCTTATAGCTTTTAGCTCGTTTTTTTTAGCCTTAAGCCCCCAGTCCAATTTCTATCCCTTTAAGCTTTCTTTTGTGCTGTTTTTTGTCAGACAGCCCAGCTTCAGCTTCCACTATTACAATGAAAGGATTCCTACGAGTCAATTTCAGCAGAGAAAAACACAGATCCTTCTTCTCACTGCTAAACTTTGTCAGTCAGCTTGGTGATGTCATGGAGACTTCGACTTACCATGGTTCAGTCCGACCTGATCGGGAAGCTAGGGGATAGCATTTAGAAATAACCTATTTTGGGGCTGATAAATTTCATTCTGAGTTGTAGATTACACCAGGCATATATTTAGAGATGAGACTTTATCAAGATCACTTAAAATGTCTTCAAAGTCTCTATGAATGCAACATTTTTAAAGTCCTTCTTTAATTAAGCCCTTAACTCATTAGTGTCAATACACATGCTCATTAGCCTGGTTAGCATGTTTTAGGACTGTGGGAAAAAACTAGGGAGAGAACACACACGCACAGGGAAAATATGCACTTTGTGAATTCGACATAGAAAGGCTCCTGCCCAGCCTGGAATTGAACCAGGAACCTTCCTTGTCTGATGCAACAGCTCCAACCGCTGTAGTGGGGACAGTGGGACGTGTATTTGTTGCACCTTTCCCTCTGGGTCATGTTGTTTCTTACAGAGAGGAGTGTGGTTAGACCATGGGAAAGTTAGAGGAGTCAACACTAACACTTCTGAGATATGCTCACTTAGACGTCAATAGTCCAAGATTGTGGTGTGAATCCTGTACACACACACACCACACCACGCCATAACCCATCCAAGTGTTGTGTGAACATACAAGCGAGAGCCTGGGAGAACGCAGCCTCTGCCAAAAGGCTCTGGCTGAAGTGTGAAGCCATGAAACTGAGTGAGTGAGATTTACAGCCTCACACACTCAGAGGACTCAATGTTTTTGTGGATCATCCATTTTCCCCCACAGCTATTTGACATTATAGTGATTGCAGTGTATTGTTTGGTGTAATACAGAGCAGCTGGTTTTGGTGCAAAACCTCTATTAGTCCCATTATACTCTACCTTCTCTGAACTCTGTTCAACAATTTGCCAACATCTTTTCAAGAAAAAACATTGGTTTTCAAGCTTAAGTTCTGTGTCTGCACCTCATCTCTGCTGAATTGAATTATTTCTGTTTCCATCTGTCGATTTGATGCTGACTCATTCAGAGGACCTTCTGCAGGTGTCCCAGTGTGTTTGCTGTCACATTTTCTCTGTGTTTCTTTGAAAGAGCTTGTGATTCAGGCAGATCTCTTGTAGATTGACAGTAACTTTATCCAGTCCTTTTTCAAAAGTTTTTACATCTCTATTCAACTGACAGAAAAAGACATTTTCTGTGGTCTGTTGGCAGAAAATCAAAGACGTCTCACTGATGAAACAAAGACAAACGCTGAAAACCAACAAACAAGGCCGTCCATTTGTGTGCCCTGCTCAGCCTGTTCAAAAGGTGAATAAGGTCTTCAAGCACACTCCAAGGAAGTATTGTTCATTCTGTGGAAAGATGTTCAAAATCAAGGGGCTCCCAAGGCCAATAAGGGGCCCAGCAGGGGGCCTTGGGGAGCTCCAGGATCAAGGAAAGAATGTTGAATACACCAGAAGCTGTATGAACTTGGTTTATGTGGGGACATCAACTCACAGAGGAAACTTTGATACTTGCAAGAATGTCTTAAAGTCTGAAGAAGAAGAAGAACTGTTCCTCCCTCACCCATTAGATCATAGGTGTCAAACTCTGGCCTGCGCAAACCAATGCTGTTTTCAACAATATAACTTAAATTTTACCACCAACATGTTTCTGCGCGCTGGCACTGCGCCTCAGAGAGAGAGAGAGAGAAAGAGAGAGAGACAGAGAGAGAGAGAGACGCCAAATCACATATTAGGCTCCGTGCGGGTTATGGAGTGATCCAAATATTTGTCCGTAGCTTGCTTTAATTGTTGTTATCATGTTAGCCTAATATCCAGTGAAAGAGATTAAACCAGTTACATGAGTTTTTCTCATTGTTACCATCCATAAATTAGACTATTTATAGCTAATTTACCGATACGTAGGGATAAGTTGCGAGTCTCCGTCCAGTGGAGTAATGAGCAGTCATCATGACATAAAGACGGTTTTCTGCTCCTGCTTCTCTGGGCGGGAATCCTGGAGCATGAAGTCCTGATGTATCATAGAGGCGGATCATAAACAGGAAAACTAAAACCTCATTAATTATGCACGTTGGTGGACAGGGGGTCTACTGCAGGTGCTGTATTTGATTAATGAATGATTGTGTGACAATCAGGGTGATAGGCTGGATTGATCTCAGGGTTTCTAACCCGTCTAACTGATGGGAACCCTTCAGATTTTTCCGTCATAGCTCGAAAAAAATTCTGTCAAAGACGGAGAATAATTGTTAACACAACCCCTGGGTTAAGATCTTCTTTTTTTAATCTAGAATAGCTCGAGACTGCCTTTTTTCCCACTAAATTAGTCTAATGTGCAGATCCTGTCTCTTTTTGTTTCTCCGTGCTGAGGATGTAGCGCATGTGTAATTGTGTGTCTCCGCCTCCCTCCTGCCCCTCTGATGATCGTCATTGGCTGGTATGAGCTGTCAATCAACAGCAAGCGTTAAACGAGGGTTGTGATTGGCTGGCCTTAGCTGTACATGTAAGAGCGAGCTTCCATGCAGGGCCAACAGGGAAAATCACGTTGATATCGTTGATTCTGTGAAATTAATATCCCGCATGTTCATATCCCGATATCGATACGATAACGATATATCGTTCAGCCCTAATGAGTACCCAGGCTAAAATCTACAAACATAACAAAACTATGCTGCACTGTGAATTCTGACAGCCTTCTCTTTGAGCAGTTTCTTCTCATGTCGTTCTACCAGGCTGCATGGGCCAGGCTTCACTCATCAACAAGACAAGACGCTTCACATTCTGAGTTTCAACTGTTTGAATTCTCATCAACGTTACCATCCTGCTTACTGTACATTGTTTCTCATCTAACTAAGTACCAGCCCAGCTGTGTGTCTGAACCCACACTTGTCTCTTTCTTCTGAGTCATTAATATATTCAAACTGCTGGTGCACACTTTGGTTCTGTGTCCAACCACCAGAACCTTTGAAACCACTCATTTACTGGGTGTAACCAAGGACAAGGCAGCTCCCATTAGAGCTAAAATGGTCCTGGTGATTACAAAGTGTGCCTGACACCCACCCCCTACACCCTGACACTACACCGCCCACCCACACACTCAACTAACTACACCCTTTGAAGGTTATTCTGAAGCCATTACACTTCTGAGGGGCCATTATCAGCTCTCCACCATCTTTTTCATCCTGACCACTCTCCACTCGTCGCATTTCCCCTTCTTTTGGGATGTCCCCTCCTTTACTGCTCTCGGCCAATCTTTATCTTTCATGTGATGTCTATTTTCTCCTCTCTTTGGATAGCACAATGATGACATCAACCAATAAAAGCACAATAAGTTTTGTCCAACCTCCCTCTTCAGTGTCCCCCACTTCAAAAGCAGGAGGACGGTTTGAACTCTGTGCCTGTTTGCTCGCACAGAAAAGCTTCTTTTACGTCGTCTTTGTGCCTCTATAACCGCAGAGGAGGACATGGGGGCTTCAGAAAGAGTGGGAGAGGGAAGAAGAAAGAGGGGAAAGAGAAAGAGAGAGAGAGCATCACCTGCTCCCAATTGAGATGGAGCGAGACAGAACTTTTATTTTGAACTTCAAAGAGGCAAGAGACAAAAAATCCTACCACCACTCCCCTTCAAAAACCTCTATTCATAGGCCAGCAGTAATGGGCCCAGCAGTTGGCTCCAGTGTGTGAGTGTTTGTGTCTGTGTATTTGTGCTTGTGTGTGTGTGTTTCTACCTGGTCACAGGCTTCTTTACAAGGCGAGGATTCAGCAGCATGGTGGCAACAGGAGGGATCTGTAGGAAGATGGAGCAGGTTAGCTGTGACATACAGAAACTTAGAGCATTAAAAAAAGCACAAGCCAGTACTTGTAGTTTTCCCCATGTACAAAAGATTATCCTCTATAAAATACTGATTTTATATTCCTTATTCGCCCCGTAATCAAGTGGATTTTAGATCTGCTATAAAACGTAATGACATTAAAAATCATCATTTTGTTATTGAGATATTTTACCCTCTAAATTATGGGAGAGTTTAAGTAACCTACATTTTTTTGAGCAAAAAAATGTGCACTGACTGTGTAAGCATGCATTTTGATTTTGATCACAATCTTAGAATACTGGAGCCAAGCAAGCTACGTTTCATTTTTATTGTGTTCCTTGAGGCTTACAGTGTCTATTTTATCTGTGAGCAACAAGACCAACAAAAACATTTATAAGCTGAGCACAATGGTCGTCTGCCGACAGTATCTTGGATCATTTCTGTGTAAAAATGTCATATGAATTCAGTAAAATAAAAGAAGGGCTGTAACTCAAGCAACTGTTTTCATAGGTGACTGTCGTGATTATTCAACTCATCAGATGTTGGCTTGCACTAAAACTTTATCTTTAACTGATCTTTGAGCTTTTTTCATTTACACTTCTCTTTTAAACACTAAACATTCAAACAAAAATCATAATCATGTAGATGAATGGTGAAGTTTGAGATATGTAGAGAGCAGAGTGTAAAAAAAGATTGCATTGTGTGTATAAGTGTACTGATTAAGTGGATCAGATTTCTGGAAAAGTTATGATTAGTGGGCAATAACACAAAGTTGAGAAAAAGGAGACTTGTGGTAAAAAGTGCTGGATCCTGGAGGAGCTGATTAACACACCAATGTGAGTAATGAGATCTAGAAGCTGGTAAGCCTGCCCCTAAAGTTTGCCATATTTACTTTAACCTCAAACCTTTTTTTTATAAATGTCTCCTGTAATGGAGCAAGACAGACATCTGACTTTATCACAATTGCATATCGGATTTTCCAAAATACAGACATTAAGTGGAGTTATTATGATGTTTTCACGTATACAGAGCTTAATACATTTGTTAGAACACCTATTATAAAACTGAGAAAAGCATCATCAAGTATTTTAACTCTCTGTTATTCAAAGATTTTATTTTATTACACTCTTTTGATGAAGAGTGAGAAGTTCCTAACTGATTTGATGCTATTATAACCAAATTTGAGCCAGAAAACTGGAATTCACTAACGATCTAGAAATGTATCAAAAAATTCTAATAAGCCCTGAAACACATTTTCTGTTCAAGAACGCAGCTACATAACTGTTATTTGTCAACTAAAAGCAATACTGCACTTTATTTCTCTCGGCTTTGTTGTAAAACAGTAAAATGTGAATCCATAGATAACAACAATGATCCCATTTCAGACCAAAATATGTCATTTTGATTAAAGAGCTAAACATATAAAGTGGTGGAACAATACATGTGTTGAGCATTGTATACATCACCAATGCCAATAAAGATGAAAAAGGCATTTCCTAGCTGTTCTTACTAAATCATTTTGATTTGTAAGGTTAAAAATATTGTTTTATTCTCACAGTGATCCTTGAACAAGGTTGTTAGTAGAAATTTTATGAAGCAAAAATCTCAATCTGTAACTATATAAAATACATTTTCCTTGCATGGCATGGGGTAAAAATATTATGTACATCAATTTTATGGGCTACATGGACTCTATTGTTAGCCCCATGGCATAATAGCTGTGGTTATACTTCACCCAAGAAAATCACTTTTTTTTTTTTTGTTTGTTTATTACAATTTTACATCTTGAAAATATTCATGTGTATCTTATACCTTCATTTTCATTGATTTTTTTTTTTTTAGATATATTTCATTAACTTAGGCATTGTAGGACTGATATTTAGCTAAGTAGGCCATCATTTGTCTACAGATATTCAACTGAAATTTCATGCCAATAATATCATATGTCTCTATTTAATGTCCTCCGTGTCAAGTCTGTTGTCGCTGCATGTTATCTGCTTTCTGCATCTTTAAAAAGGACGGAAAGTTAAAGGGTCCAAAATTAGGTATTTATGTATGAGATTTACTGAACATTTCAACACTCAACAGATTTCGACTCAAGATGGGAGAGGTGTAAAAGGTAAAAAAAAGAAAAAAAAAAGTTTGATTTTGCTTCTGTTGTGTCTCAGACAAAAACTGAATTTACAATGCTGAAATTATGAAGTGCAGGGCTGTCTCAGAGAGGAATGTGAGAACAGATCCATTCATGATTTGGAAGAAGAACTCATCCTCCAAACACTGACTGAGTCAAACTGTGGTGTGATGTTTGGTGCTGTAGCAACATTTAAAGCAGCCATATAAATAATGTGAGTGTGCCTCACAGCTATCCCAAAGTAATAAACACAAACACACACACACACACACACACACACACACACACACACACACAAACACAGGGATGTTGGCGAGCATCTCGGCTCTAAAACCACAGCCCTGCCCAGGGTTCCAGTAAGTGACTTGGCTCAGATTGCTGTCAAAAACTGCTTCCATCTCTCCAGAGTGGACCTAAAAACCAGACACTTTAACGTGTTGATGCGAAGCCAAACACTTCCAACCAAGAATGAAAAGATTGAACCAAACATGCAGGCAGTGGGACAGTGTTAGCTGTAACACCTTTCTAACATCACTCTGCAGCATCTGCCATCCAATGAGATTCTTTGGTCCCTTTTTCGTGATCAGTATCAATCTCATGTCTGTACGGGGCTCAGAGTACACTGAGAAAAATAAATCTGGGGAGAAGTAAACTTAACTTAATTGAGTCCCCAAAATCAATGACAATTAAAATTAAAGCCGCAAGCGGCGATACACGGGCCCTCGCTCACATGCGGTTGTCCGAGCATGCGCTCGGACAACCGCACGAGAGCGACTCCCCGCTCCTCGCCGCTTGCGGCTTTAATTTTAAAAAGCGTCGACCTGTGTGCATGTCTGAACATGCTGCAATCGTTCTCAGTCAGCCACATGGGAGCGAGGGCCGTTCTTTGCTGCATGTGGCTCTACTTTTAAATACATTTACTTCTGTGTCGAATTTTAACATTTTCTTGCTTTTATAGTGAAGATTTTTGTGGCTGTGGAATGACCTTGATCCATGTGAAATAAAGAAAAATGGCTCCTTAAAGGTTGCAGACCCCTGCTCATGTGTTTCAGGGTTCAGCTGAAATAGAATAATGACAACATGCAGAGAGCTGCATGGCCACAGCACATTCCTCTGTCTGCTGTCATGTTTCTTCAAGAAGCCTCCCTATGCACTGAAAATAGGTCACACAGCAAAAATGGTCATTTGGCTCCATCTGGTGGCCAAACTCACACAGGCTACCCAAAGATTCAGTTTGGCCACTAGATGGAGCTAAAACCCTTTTTTGTTGGAGCAAAATGATCATTTCCACAGGTTGCAGAGTTTGATTGGCCAGAAAATTAGAAAAAAGAAATGATTAAAAATCCATAAGACAAANTTTTTTTTGGCGCCCTCTGGTGGCCACGCCCCTGAAGATTATAACAATCTTTGATCAACTTTTAATCGTCACTGTGTGTAGTATACACATGAGAAATTTGAAGCTGATCCGACAAAAACCCTAGGACAAGTTCGTTCAAATACGTACCCTAAAAATCGTCAAATTCCGACTTTTGGGACAAATTTCCGAACTTGCTGTGCAAAATTCAGAGTTTGCCCAAGAGAATTTTTTGAAGGTCGAGGCATGACTGAGGTAGCCAAAAAATTTCAGACTTGTACGTGAAAGTAGGCGGCGGGGCTACCGTTTTAAGCTAATGCTAAATGCTAGCAACATGTTAGCATTTTTTGAGTGGCAAAATCATAAATTTTTCGCACTTGTCTGGGGGGGTAGGACATGGAGCCGTGCTCTTTATCTCAAGCGAAAGGGGCGAAAATTGGGTTTAAAGGCGCGGAAACAAACAATAATAATCCTTAGCGTTTCAAGAGGGCCTTCGCCCGCCTGTCGGTCGCTCGGGCCCTAAAAATTCAAGTTAGTGTCTTCACATAAATATATCTTGTATTGACGTCAAAAATATTTGTTCAAAATACAAGACAGTGTGAATTTTTCTCGGGACGTGAATAATTTAAGTAATGTGAGGAATTCTTATTGAGTTCATCCACACAACAAGAGACCATCTTGTTATCTTAACTGTTTCATTTGGTATTTCTGTCACCAAAAACTGAACTTAATTACTTACCATACCTTGTTACCATGAGTGAGGAGGGCACACAGTGGACATGAGGGCCTGTTGTACATGAATGAATCACACGGGTGGCATAAGCCGTTCATGCTGGTGTGGACTGGCTGTCTGTGGTCTACAGCATTGACTGGCTGCCAATGCACAAGTTGTTTGGAAATTTGATAATTCAGAGTTACATTACAGTAACTGACTCAGAATTTATACGCCTTCCAACTCAATCATTAAAGAGAGGACTACTCAGCCCCTTACACAATGGTCAGCTGCCAAACCAGTGACTATTCTCGGCTCAGGTTTTTACATAACTGGAATGCTAACCAGTAATGATGGACTGTAATTTACAACTTTACAATAGAGACAACAAAGACCACAAATCTCTGCTGAAAATAAAGTGTTCTTATGGCAAAGTGAGTTTTTCAAATGCATCCTAAACTAACACTGACTGGAGATTTTAGTCAGACTTTCTCTAAGAAACAGACCAAATCTGCAGCAGTTGACAGCCTGAACCCTCTGACAGTTTTCTGGTCAGTTTCTGTTCAGAGGGGCTGAGCTGTTGACTAATATCTCATACAAGCTTAAATCCAAATAAACGAGCTATCCTGAGAAGCAATAATTCAGTGTTTCACAAAATAAGCCTCCTGTTGTACTCTGTTTACAATGCTTTAAAGCTGCAGGGCTTCTGAAATGAAACAGACTATCAAGTTAATGACTTTCCTGATCAGGGATGACAAAGGTTTTGTGAGGCCTTGCAGCTGGTTGTTTAGTTTTATAGTATAGTTTAGGCCATAAATCATACTCTATTCCTGGCCTTATTTGGTGATCCTTCCAGTCTCTTCATTCAGCAGATCCTTTCTAATTCTCTCTTGATATTGATCATTGCTGGCAGGCCTTTGTGGGACTTGAAGAGAGGTGACAGTGTGATGAAGACCATACCACCCCAACAACGCTGTCTTCATTTGGGGGTAGTACATGGGTCGAGCATTCGTGTGTGTGTGTCTCTTTGTAGCTGTGTCTTTAAAACAGGGGCTTCTGAATCTCATCACTGCGTCTGTTATGCCCATCTTTGATGCTTTAAAGAAAAGCAGACTTACTCTGTGTTTGTATGTTTGTGTGTATATTGGTGTGTGATGTGGGAAGTGCACACAATGGATGCAGTAAATTAAGATAAAAGTGCAACCTACTTTGAACCATGGACTGCATTTTATATGGTTTGAAAGGCTCTTTATGTGGTGGATCCAGAGTGTGTGTCTGAATGCACGCTGATACTTAACCCCGTGCTCTGCTCTCAGTGTGTGAATGTGATTAGTTCTGATGATGGCTCTTCACAGAGCAGCCTGTCATCAGCGGGTGAATGTGGTGGGACTGGAACTTTCAATGGAAAAGTGCAAACAACTCCCATTTATCATTTGAAACTCAGAGATCTGATTCATCTCCTCTCTATCATGTAATGCTTGAATGACGCTGCAACAAAGTCAAATGTGGCCAGGTGGGGGCATCAGAACAAGTCAGTCTTCAAAATCTACACATATAAAAACTTGAATTCAAAAAGATTTAGACACTGATCAAATGTTTTCAAACTTTAGGAAGAGTTTGATCTGTTTGAGTTGAGTTTGGAGGAGGACGATTGCTCAGTTTTGATCCTTTTCAGTTATTCCTGAAATGTGCTGGAGCTGCTTTCAGCGCAACTTTGGTGCCATGTGTTTCTAAAACCTGTCAAAACCTATATAATAAAAGAATCTTTGGATTTCTTTGTTGCACTAGTAAATAGACCATGCTCCTTCTGTAGCTATCTTTTGTACAGTCACACTTTTATTCATTATCAAACCCCTTCAACTGCTGTCTGCTCAACAATCTAAGAATCCCAAATTTGTTGAAAAGGTGAGAGATTAACACGAGCATAAATAACTACCAACTACATTTGACATACTCATACCTTCATGATAGACCCCAGAGTAGTGGAATAAAACCATTTCGTGGAGTTGGTTGCAGACATGTATAATCTGAAGCCTGTCAGTATACTTCATGAATGTTGCTCACTCACTGTAGCCTGTAGTATCAATGACAGTCTCATCACTTGGACCCTCCCTTGCTGCACACAAAGCTGATGTGTGGACTCATGTTGACTATCAAGAGAAGAAGGGCAGTATAAAACACTCTACAGTAGAGTAGAGATGGTTATTGGTAAGATTTTATTAATATCAACGCCATTGTTGATCCAGCTTATCGATGCGATTCTCTGTCTTATTGAATTTTCTGTGTATACATAGCTTTACAGGTTTCCTGTGTCAGTAACATTACATTAAGTTTATGAGTAAATCAAAATGAAATTGCTGAACGTAAATAAAGAAAAATAAGTAAGAATCTCACATTAGGTGACACCAGTGTTTTGTTGTGTTGTTTGTTATTGACTGAAGTATTCCACCCATTGACTGTATATAGAGTGGACAGCGTGGCTCCACCTGTCACCGTTCTATGATTTTGAAGCCAAAAAATCCCGTTTCTCTAGCCACCATTGTGCAGCCAGAGTCTGTGCTGTAGAGAATTTCCGGTGGAGCCGAGTAAAAAAGAGAAATAAAAATATTTATTTCTTCTTCTTCAGAAGGTTTAGTCTCTTTTGGCTCTCTTTCCTGAACTTTCTTATATCCCCGATCAAAACTACTCATGAACGGCAGCTGTCAACTATCATGAAACGAAACTTATATCGCGGTTTTTAATGTCCAATAACTAATGAGAAACCAACTTCTCAGAAAAAAAACACCTGAACACCATGCAGCCAGATGACATCGTCATACTACCTTAGAGTAAAGATGAGAGAAACGTTTCTACCAGGTATTGTAATTTTTTAAAGTTTTCCCGGCTCATATCTGGAATACATGGGGAGGCGGGGCTTATGACCTATACTGCAGCCAGACACCAGGGGGCGGGGCATCTGCTGGAGGCTTCAGTTTGAGCCGAACGTCGTTACGTCCACTCATTATACAGTCTATGATTCCACCTAGCAATGCTTTGAGTTATTTGGAACCTTGAGCTTGCTGTAGTTACACTGAAGTCAGCCATAAGCCTGCTCTTCCTGTTTGGAAAACGTTTACCTGTTAGTATTTTGACATTTTTGAGTGTCCTGTATTGTTCACAAGAAGATATTATGATATGCTTTGTAGTGAAAGTTGGAATTCTGTTTTAAAATCGAAGGTATATATGAATGTATGCTAACTGCTAGCATATCATTGTAACCTCCCTTATAGGATAACATCAAGCTAGCTCTATGGTTTCTGAATAGTTTTTGGTACATTAGGAGGTGTATAACATGTTCACTGTATTGAATATGAATCTTTTGTGAGAAAGTTATGTGCATTTCTTTGAATGTTCAGTTTTACAGCTTCTTAAATAAAACATCAAGCAGAAAATCCTGAATCTAAGTTTTCATGGGAAACTGTCTATCTGCTTATCGTCATGGCAGAATAACTGATATGGTCCGTTTGCTGTGGTGTAATGTAAAAAATGGATGAGGGAATCATGAAGCAAAAAGGCAAATGATGGAGATGGAGTGAACCAATTCTTATGAATTCTCAACGGGAACCTGTCTTCAATACACATTCCTGGACAACAGTGCTCCATATGCTGGATATATAAAGCCAGGATGTAATACTAAGCATACATGTAACACCTCAAGATGCCAATTATGTAGTCAATACTGCATTTACAGTGCAAATGAAAGTGTCCTCTCGGAACAACACAGCTTTCATGAGCTGATAAAAAGACTGGGGCCTCAAACTTCAGGACAACAGATTAGACATCACTTTACCAAATTGTCCTCTGAGATTAAAATGAGGGCTCTTGAGTCACTTTGTTACGCAATAATTGGACATATGGGGACCACTAAACAGTCACAATGTCAAACACCTGGACAGCACTGCGAAACTGAAAGATAAGTCCAAAACAACCTGATGTAGTCGAAGTTTGGAAACGAGCCATCACACAGAGACTTCCAGCCGCACTGTCCTCCAAGGTTCTGTCTGTGTCAATCAGCTGAAAAGAAATCATTCTCCAACCCTTTTCTGCTAAATCCTGAGAAAACGTTAAGCTCTTTATCTGCTAAGTGTTGAATTCTGTTCACCGGGTGCTGTTTGATGTTGATGGCTCTAGATTAAATAGCATTGGCTTTTCTGTTGCCCTTACAATGAACAGTAATAACCTCAGTGATCCTCTCACACATTTCTTGGCAGCTCATCAAACAGTTGTAAAGGATTTCTGTAAAGAGGATCACCAAAGAGCCCACTGTCACACCAGCACTGCTCTCTCTTGAGTCCAGACTCCTAGCATGGTTAAATCTTAAATGTTGTTGACCTTATTTTGCTGATTTTGTTAATCTGTCAGCATACTTTCTGGCCCGACTGAAGTGAGAACAAACAGACTCTCCCTCCCTCGAACACACAGACTCACTGAGAAAGCTTATTCAAACAATGGCAGGTGACATAATAATTTGAGGGAGGGAGGGGGGTGAGCGGGGGCTGGAGGCCTTTCA
>RPOG01005238.1:11879-34570 GCA_008086565.1 Thalassoma bifasciatum | reverse complement strand
TGTGTGTGTGTGTGTGTGTGTGTGTGTGTGTGTGTGTGTGTGTGTGTGCGCGCGTGTCTGTCTGTCTGTCTGTCTGTCTGTGTGTGGTGACAGCCCATACTCAGGAGTGCTTTCATACCCAGCTGATAAAAACTCCAAAAGTGAGAAATAAAAGTTGCTCATGTGTTACCTCATGCCAGAAAACTTCCCTGTGTCCTTTCCCCTTTGCATGCTAATGGAGATATTTGCTTAGCAAAAAAAAAAAAAAAAAAAACACTGAAGCTTGTCAAACTTCAGGGGACCCAACAAACCAATGGCTAAATCCTGTGTATGACTGTGTTGCCAAGGTAACTTAGACTCCCAGAAAGAGTGGCAACAATAGGATATGATGTCAGGAATGGACAACCTGATTAGACAATATGTTTGTGTGTGCTCCCCACATAGAATAACCCTGATTAGTTGTTGGGGGCATGAAACATGTTTCCAATGAGATGATCTAAAGCATGTGACATGAAAACTAACATTATGAGCCTGTCACATCATCTAGCCCACTACAATGGGAAAATCGTACCTTCAATTTGTCTGTCACATCGACACATTTGAGATGGGTCTGGCTGCAGACCTCAACTCCCAAGCCCCAATCCTGCAGACCTCAAATGGCGTGATTTACTGCACACTTTGACCGGAAAAAGTCATAGTGTATACACAGAGAAAACACAAGGTGACTACTTTGAAAAAGAAAGCTAAAAAATACCATGTTAATGTACTATTTTAAATCTCAATATTTTGCATAAAGTTAGCCCTTAAGGCAAAACGACTGGATCTGACTTTTTGACAATTTATTTAAAAGCCATTTAAATGTGCAGTGTGTAGAATTTGGAGTTTGAGCAACATGCAGCATTTATTTTAAAATAAGCCCATCTGTCACTAAAACATCCCATCACTAAGTGACAGAAGCCTGCAAAGTTCAAACGAGACCCCGAAGATGGCATCATTTATGACATCAAGGGATGAGGTGGGGTGTATTTACTCATTTCTGTAACCATTACTTATCATAACTCATAGATTAGTTGTAAACTGGCAATTACAGGTGTTGTAATGTTTATCAACACAGTATAAAAGAAATGTGTCCCGAAGCTAACATCTGCTTTTCAAATCATAATGACAACTTTAAAAATGACCTTATAAAGAAGTTTACACAACTCTGGTGGTTTTGGCCTGATAAATGCACAAAAGTTCACACAAAGGGGTTTGAATGTCTACTAAAGGTAACCATCTTCACCTGTGATCTATTTGCTTGTAATCAGTGTGTGTGTGTATAAAGAAAATGAACAGGGTCATTTTTGAAGTTTCTGTTGTCATTATGATTGAATAAGAGTTAACACAGTTGTTTGTTAATAGATGTCTTCACCCAACCTCTAACCATGAGTGACAGTTTTTTTTAACAACTGATGGTCCCAACCCCATTGATAGAGCAATAAATTCCACTAATTAACCCTGAAAAGGCACAGCTGTGAAGTGAAAACCATTTCAGGTGACTACATCTTGAAGAATGCCAAGAGTATACAAAGCAGTAATCAGATATCAGGCTCTAATCTGTTGTTGCACCAGAGCGGCATTTGTTTCCTGCTGGGCCCTCTGGGTTTCAAGCAGCCCCTGCATGAGCCGCTCCATGGGGTCTTTTGTAAGAAGTCCTGATTTGACGACACAATTAACCAGCTACAGAAGGCAGGGTGAGTAGGTGTGAACCCAGGATCGCGGGCGTAAGAGGTGGTAGACATTGTAGTACTCTCCGTAATGGTTTTGCCCGTTCCGTACCCTGTCACTTTTTTCCTACGTGGTCAGAGGTTTGAGGTCAAGTGAGAGTCCCCTCCGAAATAAATTGTTTTTTTTTTTTGAACCTTAAGACCAACATAACTNTTAGGTCAAGTATTGCCATTGCTGTAGTGTTATTCTTTCTGAAGCCATACTGAGATGGGACTATGATGCTGAGCTTGTCAAGGTACTTGGTAAGTCTATTGTAGACTACTCTTTCTAGGACCTTAGAGAGAGTTGGTAGAATGGATATTGGACGGTAGTTGTTGAAGTCGTTCTTATCACAGGATTTGAAGACAGGTGTAACTCGTGCTATTTTGGCGGCCTGTGGTACTACTCCAGAAAGGAGAGACAAATTTATACAGTGGGTCAGAGGTTCAACAATTTCATTGACGATGCTCTTTAGGATTTTACTTGAGATTTCATCAGTCCCAGCTGAGTTGGAGCTGTTCATGTTTGTGATGATTTTCCGAACTTCATCGCAATCACTTGGCTTCAGAAAGAAAGAGTTTGGGTAGTCACCTGATAAATAGTGCTTAAAGGAGGTGCCCTGAGGTTGGTTGATTTTATTAGCTAGATTTTCCCCAATGGAGATAAAGTAATTGTTAAATTTGTTTGCAAGATGTATATCACTATTAACACTGCTGTGTTTCTCACTATCAGGGAGCACAGGGTTTTTTTGGCCCCTGTTTAGGACCTTGTTAAGTACTCTCCAAGATTCCTTAGAGTTACCTTGTGAAGCATGAACAAGTTCTGCATAGTAATTGCTCTTGCTCTTTCCAATAATATGTGTGAGTTTATTTCTGTAATTGGTGTATTCATTCTTATTGAAAGTGTTCGGGTTTTTAATGTATTTTTTGTATAGTTTATTTTTGTGCTGGATGGATTTTAATATACCCTTGGACAGCCATGGATTTTGTTTTTTTGTTCTGCACTTGACAGTCTTCACAGGGATGGTCCTCTGAATGGAGTCTGTGATTTCTGTGGTCAGATTGTCAAATGCAATGTCAGCATCCATGCAAGGAATAGTACAATGGGAAAATGATCGGAGATATCAGAAAGCACAACTCCTGATGCCATAGTAGAATTTTGAATGTTTGTGATGAAATTGTCTATTACAGACTGAGAAGAAGGAGTGACTCTGGTATGAATATTTATAGCGGGATTGAAGGAAGAGGAGTGTAGAGTATTTATGATGTCTAGTTTGGCTGCATCATCCTTAGAGAGATCAATGTTGAAGTCCCCGAGGAGGATACAGCTCTTATTTTGGTTTTCTATGAGGAACAAAATCTCCTCTAATTTAGTCATAAAGACTCCTAGATCAGCGTCTGGGGGTCGATATATCACTCCAACAATCAGGTTTTTACCATTCTTGACACTGATCTCAACAAAAAGAGAGTCAGTGTGATTATCTTCAATGACAATGTCATCACAAACACTCACTTCATTTGTGGTGGAAACATACAGGCGTACACCACCACCAGATCTACCAGACCTGTTCTTAGTGAACAGCCTGTAGCCGTCAAGGTTTAGGATATCTGTGTATACCCCATCACGAAGCCATGTTTCACTACAGCCAATCACATCAAAGTTGCAACCTGTGTCAGTGAGCAGAGTAACTAGGTCATCATGATGTTTACTTAAGCTCCTAATGTTCAAATGCAGGAGTGAATATTTGTTTTTATTTTTAAAGCATCTTAATTGCTCAGGAGTATACTGGTGACAGCTTGTATTTCTATTAAAATCAATGAATTGTGTCACATCATCTCCCTCGTCAATACAGTTATTGAACACCATATACACTGAGACTGGCAGAGTTTGTAGGGATCATACTGCTGAAGTAGCTTGGCCAATTGAAGAATACAGTAACACACATGCACTCATACGCTCTGAGGACAACAAGACAGACACACATACATGCACATGCACACTCCAACACGCACATACACTCTGGTGATATCATTACAACTGAGCAGACATCACACAAACGTGAAAAGTAGTGTGCGGCCTGATGGCCAAAAAGCACAGATAAGCTGGTCTCGTCACACTAGGCAGGTGACCAGTTTCCAAGCTGAATGAAAACATAGATGAGGGAAAAGAAAGGAATGAAAGTCATTCACCGTATTCCAGGTTCGGCGATTGTCATGGCAACGGGGACGTGCGGGTGACGTCATCATTCCGCGTCTCTGTTTACGCGACAGGGCGAGCGGCAACGTGCGATAGCCTCTGCAGCTTCTCCTGAAGTTCAGGAGTAATGTTTTATTCACCTTCACTCAACCAGTATGTGATTTGGGGACTCCTGTATAACATGCCATCGATGTAAAGTTTATCAATTAGTAGACGAGCGTTCTTTTTATTTGCCCTTGCAGCTGCAGTGTCCCCCTTGGCGGCCATTTTGTGTGGTGGTTGGGTACTGGGTCTGTTTTTAAATTCACATACTATACTACCAGTACATACTGATTTGTCCAAAATGCAGTATGCAGTATGCAGTATACGAACAAATGCGAAATTTGCCGTATGCCAAAACTACCCGATGGCCTACTGATCTGGGAAAATTTCTCAGTATGCATCTGACCAGTCTACCTGGCATACTGTTACCCACAATGCAAAGCGCCTGGCCACAGGTCTGAATTGAAAATGACGGAAACTGGAGAAAGTTTGGGTGAAGCAGTGGAACAAATCAAGTGTAAGCACCAAAACATCTTTTAAGTGGGGGACTTACATTGTATATGTTGTCATTATCCTTTAAACATATTTGAAATAATAAGTGCGTCATCTGAGGCATTTTTTCTATCATCTCTAAAAATAAAAAGTCAATCCACTCCAGATTATTTTCCCTTGTTAAAAATTATTATATTTTCAATGAATAACATATGGTGTAATATTAAAAATCAAATATCAAACCTATAACTGCAGAGGACGTCTTTTAACCCTGTTTTATGCGTTAAATTTCGGACTTTTCAAAACCGAAAATTCCAAATTTTTCCTCCAAAATTTAGAGGTGTCTTTCTGGAGAATTTATTGATTCAAAATTTATTAAGCTTTTCTTATATAACTTAATACTAATAAATGATAATAAAGTCAAAAAAAAAATTCATCAGCTTTTCCTTAATCTTGCATTCCTCAAACTGGAAACCAGTGTAGCATACTGCAAAACAGACCAAACAGAACTGTCATACAACATACTACATTTAAATGGAGTATGCAGTGTCTACAGTAGTATCTAGTTGGCGAATTCGAAAACGGCCTGGGTTTCGTAGTCCACCCTTTGGCGGCCTACTACTACGGCTGAAATTCAGTATGTAGTAGGCAGTATGCGAAAACTTGGTAGATCTGTAATAAACTACAAGTTCCCGGATGTTTCTACTGATCCAAGAAAATTTCTCAGTATGCAACGGACCAGTCTACCTGGCGTACTGTTTCCCACAATGCACGGCGCTAATGCTATTTGTCAATTTGGGGGCACTCAGGTTGAGGTGAATAACTGATACTTACTGGAATAAACCAGCTCAACACAACAACAAAAATGTGAAACGGTCCCAGAGATAAAAGTGAAGTGATATGAAAGAAAAAAACCTTTCTAAAATTTTTACAACTACTATTCCCTTCCCATGCATAATTTCATTTATTTATTTTCCTTTGTATCTCATTGACATCTAATTTAACTTATCTACTTATATTGCTCCTGTAACTTCACCACTGATTGATGTGGTGAATTAATGACTGAAATGTACTCCTGTATTTATTTATGATAAAGTTTAACAAGAAAAAAACCATCAGCTCCACTTCCTGAAACAAAAATCCAGAGTAGTTTACTACTAAACAGGTCCAACAAAACAGTCATACTACATACTACATGTGAAAGTAGCAGGTAGTAGGCGGTTTGGAAAACATCCATAGGCTGCATCTCATGTGCACTAAATCCCATCCTTCCTTCCTCCACTTGCGTCGTTCATTTGCGTCTTAGTCCCGCCCACCAGAGAAGGTGAGAGAGAGGAGGAAATGAAGAGAGGAGCGAGGAGACGAGGAGATTCGTTTTAAGGCAAATGAGACGACCTTTCCTTCAGGGGCGTTTGATTGTCGTGGATCTTTTTGTGATAACGGCGTCAGCTGATCAGGATCATCAGTCATTCAGCTCTAACAGCTGTTTGTGTGTCTGCACATGAGCTGTAATAACTCTAATAAAATAAAAACAGAAACAGCTTTATCTTAGTTTTTAGCCTGTTTAACAAACACTTTCACATGAAGAAAACCTGAGCTCTGTTTATTCTGTGTCCAGTTAAGAAGCCCAAGGATCACTTTGGTGGTAAAATGAGTCATTATTGGATTATTTATTAATTATTTATCCTTTATCCAGAGCAAATCTGATCGTGATCCCTGAAACTGATTATATAATAATATATAATCTATGGGAACACAAAAAGAGTTAGATGTTAGAGTAAAACAGAAATCATGTCTCTCTTTACAAACCTCCTGCTCATGAATGAAACTTCATAAACTGAAATGTAATGTGATTTTGTCCCAACAGACTTATTCTCTGACTTAAAGTCTCTTTATAAAGAAAGAGAAGTTGCAGGAAAATAAATATTTCATTTAACTATAAAAATTATAGCATGGTGAATCTCAGTTATAAAAACTTGGTATTGATCTGTTTTGTTGATTTGTTTTATTGATTTAATGACAGTTGTGATCAGCGTTTGGTGCTTCAAACTCACATCAAACATGTTTTTAATCTTAGCTTCTAACCTGTTTCAGGTTTACCCTCAGAGATTGTTTTCAGCTCTGTCTTTTCTCTATCATTTAACTCTGCTGATGTGAAACGTCAGAGAAAGTTTCTGAACCGGAGCACCGTCCAATCAGAGACCATCATCCCGTGTGGGGGTGTGTCTGTCAGTAAAAAAGTTTTGCAAAGCCAGCTCTCGTGTTTCTTTGATTATCTCTCCTCCAATCTGTCTCCTCCATCTTCTCTCCTCTCTCTGCCGAGCGAATGGGACAGTCTTCAATATGGCGGCTCTGGAAGTACTTACGGTGTCGCGGAGGAGAGAGGACAGAGGAGACATCATTTTGTGCAAATGAGACGCAGCCATAGCACCCATCCACCACCTGTCCCCTCGTGATGCCACAACACACACACACACATATATTTATATATATTTATATATATACTGTATATATTTAGACTACCGGTCAAAAGTTTTAGAAAACCCTAATTTTTCAAATTATTTATTGCAATTCAAGTCACTCAAGTCGAGTTGCAGCAAGAAAACCATTGCTAAGACGTCAGAATAAGACAAAGAGGCTTGCCTAAGCCAGGAAACACTGCCATTGGACGACTGAAGACTGGAAAAAGGTATTATGGACTGATGAATCAAAATTTGAAATCTTCGGTTCAACATGCAGGATCTTTGTACGGCGTAGAGTAGGTGAAAGGATGCTTCCACAGTGTGTGGCTTCAACTGTCAAACATGGAGGAGGAAGTGTGATGGTCTGGGCTTGTTTTGCTGGATCCAGGGTTGGTGACTTGTTCAGAGTGAGACGCACCCTGAACCAAAACAGCTACCACAGCATCCTGCAGCGCCATGCAATACCCTCTGGTATGAGTCTAGTTGGTCAGGGGTTCATCTTACAGCAAGATAATGACCCAAAACATAAGTTCAAGCTTTGCCAGAACTATCTTGTGAAAAAAGAACAAGCTGGTAAACTTGAAAACATGGAGTGGTCAGCACAGTCTCCAGACTTAAACCCCATTGAGCTGGTTTGGGATGAAATGGACAGAAGAGTGAAAGCAAAGCAACCCACAAGTGCCACACATTTATGGGAACTTCTGCAACAGACATGGGAAGAACTTTCTGAAGAATATTTGATTTCTATTGTAGACAGAATGCCACGTGTGTGTTCAGCTGTTATATCTGCCAAAGGTGGCTACTTTGATGAGTCAACAGTTTAGAATACATTTTGGTCTATAAATTGATTCCATAATTTATTTTTTGACTCCAATTGTTTATGTGTACTATGCTTTGACGTCTGAGTGCAATGAGACGTTAAACGGCATCATTTTCATTTAAAACCCTGGAAAAACTGGGGTGTTCTAAAACTTTTGACCAGTTTAGTACATGTAAAACTGTTTTATCTGACACAGTTCTTAATGTTTCACAGATTACAAGTGTACGCTGATAACTGGTATACTTCTAAGCTTTGTCTGGTTTGCAATGTTTATTACTGTTCAGGTGTGTTTGGAAAAATCAAATTTTTTATTCTCAATTTAGGAGCTTGTTTTACTCCAGGGATACATATGCTGTGTGTTTTGGTAGAGGAATTTTATTTTGTCAAATTAATTTATTTAATTGTGACTTTGGTCAGCACAGGGATCTTTTGATTCATTTAAGCTGTTCAAAAACATTTTATTTTCGGAATGTTTGCCTTCCTCCATTTATTTTTTAAAATTTTCAGAGTGTATGCCCCCTTTTGCTAAACTGTTGAAATTGTAAGATTGGAAAATAAATGTTAACATGCTGTTTTCCTACATATGGTAATTTTTAAACTGACTGTTTGTAAATTCAACATGAAAAAATTGTAGCAATAAAGTGGCAATTAATAACAATAAATAGATTTAAAGCCATGTGGTGCAAATGAATAATTTATGTGACTTATTTTATTTTTTGAATCCAAGTTATTCTTATCCAGATATTTCGAAAGAGAGCCTCAATTTTACCCATAATATTAATACCCAAATGTTTACTGAATAACAATATTTTCTATCTTGATAATAAGTTAATAGAAATCAATTCTACTTGATCTATTAGTCAATGGAAAACACTATTTTTTGCAGATAGTTGGTAATTCTAATTATTATTATTATTTATTTATTTGTTTATTTTTTGGATACCCGTTAAATATTCCCTGTAAAATCAATTTAGATTTACTCAACATTTTCTATATTAGAAGTAAATCCAAAATATTTCAAATTATGTTTTCAGTACATTTTATTGTAATTAACTCAACTAAATCAATAGATTTAGAAGTCAAAGTTGACGTAATTAAAATCTATTCAATTATATCAATTGTCACTTTGTTAAACTTTATACATTCCTTCTGTAAATTGTCTCAGAAAGATATCACCATCTCATAACCAAACACCTTTGGGTAACCAAACTGAGGCAGTGAACAGAGTGGCCAATGACAACGGCATAAAAGATGCAAAAAAATAACGTCACTATTTATCTTTTTAAGTGATATTAGGTGACTTCTGCTCAAATATGCATTGGGTGAGGAGTTTCTGCTAGTAAAAAACACAGACATATTGCCAGCGTATTGCAGCAAATTACACTGAATGGGAACAAAAAACAAACAAACAACAAAAAAAGACATGCTACATAACTTCTAGTAAGGTTTGTATTCTTACTCCAGCCTATTTCCGAAGGGTCATCATGTTTTGCCATGCAGGGTTGAATGAGAGGGATATGTTGTTGTTTTTTTTTTTTTGTTTTTTTTTTTTGTGTGCATATAAGTAAATGTGTTTACTCTTGAGGCTGAAATCTTACTAGCTACACTTGATCAGTTTAAACCACAGTTATTTTGCTGATGACTTTTTTACCCTTTTTCTTAACCTTTTGTATTAAAAATATTATTGCATAGTGTTTATATTGATTTATCTTATGCTTATAAAATTGCAAGAATTGCTTTTCCAAGCGTGGCAGAGTCTACTTGGTTTAATTTAATTCTCAGAAAGGAAAGCTGTTGGTAGATTCCTCTACCATTGTATGAGTGCTAAAGGGAGTGTGGGGACTTTCTTGGTGATCTTGCCACCGTCCTCTGTACTTTTGGGTATACTCTATCGCAAGTTGTGATGCTTTTTCAGTTTGTAGTGTCCCGCTTTAAGAGACCCATCAACATTATGAAGAAGCGGAGATGATTGATGAGGTTTTGCGTCATTCCCAAGAGCAGGCTACATCAGAATCGTCAATGTGTGCCCTTTGCCAAGCCAATGAAACTAAAAGACAATGTTATACATCAGTCATTGAGACAGATCCTTGCCTTAGACAAGATGATCTGAGCCCGAGTTGAGGGTGGTACATTTTCCCCTGCTCTAATCCCATCTCCAGCCATGAAATGTCAGCTCATATACCAACCACAGCCACATACAAACGAAAGCCTTGTGTATTTCACCCAAAAGCCAGGCCTGCCTGATTCAGCCCACTTTATCACCCCAGTAATCAGACCATTACTCCCACGCAGAACAACTTGTTCTGTGCGTTTCCAGGGATATGCTAATATGCTTTCCAGTCCAGAATCAAGTAGGAAAAGTGCACTTTTCATCAAGCAAAACCAAACATACATCTACCTCATGTCCAGGGAACCACAACTCTCAGTTGTGAGTTAGCACCAGGCACTAGGGGATGGGGTGACAGAGGAACTGGGATTTGTTGGTGCGAGTGTTGTAGAATGAGAGGCATCCACACAAATATAAACCAGATGGAAGGATAGATGGATGGATGAGAAGGAAGGAGAGCCTGAATCAACCTCTCTGTCAATCTTCTGGTTCTGTTTCTTTTCTAGTAAAGGCGCTTAAGAAGGCTTAGATTGCTTTCATGCTTTTTGGAGTAGAAATGTGAAATTTTCAACTCATCTAGACTGGTCAAAAAGTTAATTCCTGTCCGGCCAAAAAAAGAAAACAAAACAGAAAAAGAAACACGGTTAATGATGGAAAGATGCTGGATGAGCACATTAAAGAAATGGGTCAGAGATTTTCTTTTTTCACTAAAGTGCAAGCTTTGAATAAATCAGTTAAATTTCATGCCCTTAAAATGTTTGTAGATAACAATAGTTAAGTCATTCCCCTTTAATTATGTGCTGGTTCTGTTTCATTTGCCCAACTTGTGTAACATTACTACAAGCTGATTAGCTATCAAAACATGCTTCACTCAAATCAAAGCCATATGAACCCATACAGAGTACAAAAGTGTTCCTATTTTGAGCGACAGACAGAAGTTTTAGATTAGTGCAAAATGTTTGGTCCACACCAGGTTTTCGTAATCATGGAGGGGATTCTCTCTTACAATATCCCATTGGTTTTCACCACTCATCAGAGGGCCTTTTTACCAATGAGCTTCGTTTAATCCCTTACTGCCTGGATTAATTTGCAGTTAAAGTTGGGCCTGGAAGTTTACACCCCCGAGCAGAATTTCTGATTTTTTGGCCTTTTCTCAGAAAATATGAATGATCACTCAAAAACCTTTTTATCACTCATAGTTAGTGGTTGGGTGAAGACATTTATTGAAAAAAAAAAAAAAAAGTTTCCTTTTTTAATCATAATTGCAACAGAAACTTCAAAAATGACCCTGTTCCAAAGTTTACACCCCCCAGTTTTTAATTCATTGTATTTCCCCTTTGACAGCAATAACAGCTTGAAATTCTTTGTGGTCGTTGTGGATGAGGGTCTTTATTATCTCAGATGGTAAAACTGCCCGTTCTTCTTGGCAAAAAGCCTTCAGGTCCTGTAAATTGTTAAGCTGTTTTGCATGAACTGCAGTTTTGAGGTCTCCCCCCACTGGATCGATGATATCAAGGTCAGGAGACTGAGATGGCAACTTTAAAACCTTCACTTCCTTCAGCTGTAGCCAATGGCAGGTTTTGGATGCGTTTTGGATCATTGTCATGTTGGAACATCTAAGAACATCCTGTGCACAGCTTCTTGGCTGATGAGTGTAAATTTTCCTCCAGTATTTTCTGATAACATGCTGCATTCATCCTTCCATCAGTTTGGACCAAGTTTCCTGAGCCTTTGTAGCTCACACATCCCCAAAACATCAGTGATCCACCTCCGTGTTTCACTGTAGGAATGGTGTAACTTTCATCATAGGCCTTGTTGACTCCTCTTCAAATGTAACGTTTATGGTTGCTAAGGGCTCCTAGGAGAGTTTCTATGACAAACTATCCAAGAAAAAAATGACAATGGTTAAGAAAAAATTGACGAGAAACATGACAGGTCTGAAGTCATAAAGTTTTTGAAGTCATCAGGGGTTTCATTAGTGTCCCGTTAAATTTTGTCAAGTCAGTGTAGTGCAGGTGGAAACCCAATGACGTCTCACCATCACCCCATAAGTAACTCTGGACGGTCTTGTGAAGATGTTTAGTGGTAAATTTTGGAGTAATGAAGCCAAAGTGGGGTTACAAAAGCTCTTTGACAGGCAAAACATCCACCACACTGACAGAATAATTTACAACCACAAAAATATACATTCACAGGCCATCATTCAACCATCACCTCCCACTTAGGGTTATGACATCATCAGCAGTGGCCCATCCTGTTTTCCCCTTGGCAGTGTTTGGTCGCTGATGCTGGCTACCCCAGCCTCAGCAGACTGGCCTAAGGATGGAGAGATGAAAGGGGGAAGTTGTTAAGAAGGATGGAACAAGCTGTATGAACTGACAGATGCACACACCTACATCTGCCACCACGTATCCTACAGTGATGACACATTTGACAGCTCTTGATTTATCCCGTTGTCCCATAAAGTTCAGCTTTATTTCCATTGTCCCATTCAACATCTCTCTTACTACACCCACATTTACTTGAGTCTTGATTCCTCAGTGTTATAGTCCAGTCACCAGATAAGAATCTGAGTCAATCCCAAGATGGGTTCCGCTTACTGAATTCTGTATCTGTGTCCAATCCTTGTTGTTAATCTTATCCAGCAGAGCAGCTCTTTTACTCCAAAGCGATACCTAAATGAATCCAGATGTGTCAAAAAACACTCCTCGTATTAAAAGGATATTTTCCTGGAGTTTTCATGAGGGGTTGTATGAAAAAACTGTCACTAGAGAATGAGCTAGTCACAATCGATACCAATGCATTGTGGCTATCCTCATTTCTGATCTAGCCCCTCCCCAAATAATTTGCTTCAAAACATCGTATCTGTAAACAGATGGATGGATATGGATATTTCCATACATTATACAATCTATGGTCCCATCACCTCCTGCCTGTACTGTAGCCCAGGTCATGCACACAGACTTGTAGCCCGATTGTTCTTTGTTCCATGCCAGTGTTGCAGGTACCGGCTGGCACCAAGTAAACAGATAATATGATTCTGATAAGGAGAAATGAACTTCAGGCACGGTTTTACTTCTTTTCGTCTCAGCCTCGCTCTGCAGAATGTATTCTGTTTTTCACAGTAAAATAAATCATGTTTCCTCTCATAAATGTCCATATCTCCATAAATAAAACAAACAAAATCCATGTCAATGTCAGATTCACATATAAATCATGAAAGGACATTCTCAAGCTTCTTCTCGCGGCTTTTTAGCATTTAAAGCTAATACGTGAGCAAACGGCTTCAACTCTCTTTTTAACATTCTGATCATGTTTTCAAAACCTATAGTAACATAAAAACTGTTTTTAACATAAAACTGTTTATACAATGTTCAAGTGCTGTTGAAATTCTATACAGAAACATATTTATAACAATTTACAAGAGTTACTCACATTCCGTCCAGAGACATGTTTTCAACTATCATTTTACCGCTTTCACCAACTTCAGCAAAATGTAAAACAAGTAATTTACACATCAGAAAAATATAACAGCTTGAACTAAAATGCACTGGAGCCCAAACTTAAACTTGAGGGGACAAAAGTATAGCGCGGCATCATTTTCCAACAGTCGCGGCACATCTGACTCATAAACATTCACGTACACGGCAGAGCTACATCCCAAATTCTCTCTTACACACCATAACACATTCATCTACCGGTAAACATAAAATAACTTAGTATTTTTATACTTAACATACCTGCAAAAGGAGAAATGAATTTCAGACACGGTTTTACTTCTTTTCGTCTCAGCCTCGCTCTGCAGAATGAGGCAGGTTGACGTGAAAAGCCGTAAAGCGACTGCTGCAAAAACATTCTCACAGGTACTGCAAAGTGTTATACTGCCACCTACTGGCGATTGACAGAAAACAACTGTCTGTCAAGATAATGGGAAAAATCAAAGATAAACCTTCCAAAAAAGTTTATACTTGACACATTACAGCATGTTAGCATCTCATGCAAAATGTAAACATATATCACAATTGTGACAACACAATGGTGGCGTCACACCAGCATCACTAATGTCCTGACTAATTCCCCGTCACTGACCATTTTTGCCTTGTACTTGTGTCTTTCTTTGGCCAGCATCCCCATCCTTTGTCCCTGAAAAAGTGTGCAGCCCCTCTCCTTTGTGGAAGCCACCTGCAAGCTTGCATGGCAGATCTGTCTATCACAGTGGTGCTTCAAGAAAACTTCATTGTTCTATGAGAGCCCCTCCACAGGGGTCCGCCTTTTGTAAAATTAACATATTAGCAAAATCAAATCAAATTAAACTTTTGGCTATGATCAAAAATTGAATTGAAATAAAGATAAAAAATTTTAGAATAAAATAAACAAACAAATAAATAAACAAAATGAATGAATGAATGAACAAGACATTAATTAAAAGCTAAATTAAATAAATTAAAAATACTCCTAAATTAAATAAATTGGCAAAATTAAAAAGCCAATTCAAAAACCACAACGATGTAATCCAGGCTTCACCAGTTAATGATTATGTTCATGATTTATACTGAGGCAATCTTGATGTTCAAAGTTGGTATCCCATGTCAGAATGCAAAAGCTTTCGCCTGTTAGCATCATTCCACAAGAGTACAAGTTCACTGGGAACAGGTGACATAACCCATAACCCATAAGTGGGTATAAGGGGAACATCCCCGAAAGGCTCAGTCAATCACAAGCAAAGATCTCTTTGGCTTATTTGAGATTTATCTTGACCTGGATGACTGAGAATATCCACAGGTTTACACAAGCAAAGATGGGGTTAGATTCACCACTTTGTGAACAACTGCAAGCAAATAGTCCAACAGTTTAAGAACAATGTTTCTCAGCGTATAGTTGCAAGGACTTTATGGATTTCACCACCTACAGTCCATAATATCATCAAAAGATCCAGAGAATAAGCAGCATGGCCCAAAACCAACATTGATTGGCTGTGACCCTTCACCCCTAAGCCTACACTGGAATACAAATGTACAAACCGGATTTGGATGAAGTTGGGAAATTGTGTAAAATGTAACTAAAAACAAAATACAATGATTTGAAAATCCTTTTCAACCTTTATTCAATTGTATACACTACAAAGACAACATTTAATGCTCAAACTGATAAACTTTATTTTATTTTTCAAAGAGTTATTAACTTAGAATTTCTTGGCTGCTACACATGCAATAGAAGTTGGGAAAGGGCATGTTTACCACTTTGTTAAATCACCTTTCCTTTTGATAACACTCAATAAACGTTTTGGAAGAGAGGAGACTAATTATCTTAGCTTCTCATGTGGAATTCTTTCCCATTCTTGCTTGATGAACTGCTTCAGTCCAGGGTCTTCTCTGTCGTATTTTACGCTTCATAATGCGCCACACATTTTCAATGGGAGACAGGTCTGGACTGCAAGCGGGCCAGGGGAGAGCCTGGACTCTTTTACTTCAAAGCCACGCGTAACACGTGCAGAATGTGTCTTGGCATTATCTTGCTGAAACAAGCAGCGGCGTCCATGAAATAGACATCGCTTGGATGGCAGCATATGTTGCTCCAAAATCTGTATGTACTTTTCAGCATTTATGTTGCCTTCACAGAAATGTAAATCACCCATAACATGGGAACTAATACACCCCCATATCATCACAGATGCTGGCTTTTGAACTTTGGGTTGATAACAGTCCGGATGGTCCGCTTCCTCTTTGGTCCGGAGGACACAACGTCCAGTGTTTCCAAAAACAATTTGAAAAGTGGACTCATCAGACCACAAAACACTTTTCCATTGTGCATCAGTCCATTTTACATGAGCTCGGGCCCAGAGAACCCGGCTGGATGTTGTTCATAAACGGCTTTTGCTTTGCATGGTAGAGTTTTAACCCGCACTCACTGATGTAGTGACGAACTGTATTTACTGACAGTGGTTTTCTGAAGTTTTCCTGAGCCCATTTGGTGATATCCTTTACACACTCATGTCGGTTTTTAAGACAGCGCCGTCTGAGGGATCGAAGGTCACGGTCATTCAGTCTTGGTTTCCGGCCGTGGTGCTTACGTGCAGTGATTTCACCAGATTCTCTGAACCTTTTGATGATGTTATGGACCGTAGATGTTGAAATCCCTATGTATGTCAATTCCTTGCAATTTTGCTTTGAGAAATGTTATTCTTACACTGTTCAACTATTTTCTCACGCAGTTGTGGACAAAGTGGTGAACCTCGCCCCATCCTTGCTTGTGAATGACTGAGCATGTTTGGGGAGGCTCCTTTTATACCCAATCATGGTTCCCACCTGTTCCCAATTAGCCTGATCACATGTGGGATGTTCCAAATAGGTGTTTGATGAGCTTTTCTCAGCTTTCTCAGTATTTTTGGCACCTTTCCCAACTTCTACTGGATGTGTTGCAGCCATAAAATTCTAAGTCAATTATTATTTGGCAAAAAACAATTAAGTTTATCAGTTTGAACATTAAATATGTTGTCTTTGTAGTGTATTCAATTGAATATGGGTTGAGAAGGATTTTCAAATTGTTGTATTTTGTTTTTATATACATTTTACACAATTTCCCAACTTCGACCGAATCCGGTTTGTACATCATTTTGTAAAGCTGTGATTTTCTACCTTTTTTGAGCCGTGGCACACTTTTTACATTTACAAAATCCTGGGGCACACCACCAACCAAATGACACTACAGCCGGGGTCACCAACGTTTTTCAGACTGAGGGCTACTTCAATGGGAACGGAGTAGTGGAAAGGGCTACTTGCTTGATGCAAAGTTCCCAATGACTTTGTAATAATAATATCTGAAGAGACTGCTCACATGTCAATGTTAATCATTCTCCACAATTATTAGCAATGATTTACACAGCAATAATGATAGGAAACATAAAATCATAATCAGAATATATGTATTTGAACATGCATAATAAATTCTTCATCTTTTCCATCTACTGCTGCATGATTGGGCAAAACTGGCCAAACAAAACATCATCATTATTGTTATTATTTGTGGAAGCTGTAGCCTTTAATCTTGTATTTTTAATATGCAGTTATATAAAATATATTGAAGTGTGGACCCACATAATTCATGCCCCCCACTGTATAACTCAGTGCACAGGTCGGGGCTCAGTCAGTGGAATAAACACAGTTACTGTAGAAGACTGGCCTCATCTTATCCCAGGAAAAGTTAAACAACTCCTCAAACATTTTGCCCTGCAGTGCGCTGCTCTCTCTCCAGTGTAGAGTTAATGTTGATCGCCCAACAGCCAACACCCCCCTCCCTGCAGTCAATGTTCATAAATCATTATCCATCCATATCACCAAAAAAAGGGGATTTTCTTGGGTAGAGTATGAGCATTCTGATTAAAACTGATGTATATGTCTTCACTTTCTGAGGCAAGAAAATGATAAGCGTATTATTTTTGAAGAGCAGCAGGTTTTACGCATGTGTGTCGCACTGTTAATCTGCGGGTGAAACAAGAAGGGTCCCAGCTTCATAAAAGTTTCACTAAAAGATCTCAAACAAACTCCTTAAATGTGCCCAATGGGAAAAAAAACGGAACATTGACGGGATATTTGTCAGTTGATAAACTTTTGCACAGTTAATCGGAAAAAAAGAAGGCCAGCCTGTCAGGAGGCTTTGTGTCAGAAAGAAACAAGAATATTTTTATGACATTCAAGTTCTTGTTGTTTTGTTACTTTACTCTCACTGTCATAATCACGCTGCACAGACACAAAGGGGCTCTTGGCAAAGCAAATATTTCTAGAAGGAGCCCACTTTGACCAGTGCTTATTTTAGAACATGCCTTGCGGGCGCCGAAGGTGGTCCTGACGAGCGACCTGGTGCCCGCGACCTGGTGCCCACCAGCACCACGTTGGTGACCCCTGCTTTACAGGCAATTAGCTGTCTGCTGCTACCTTCTGAAATAAAAGAGAATTACATTATCTGCCACACTTGATTTCAGCACAGACACTCAAAAATGGTTAATTCGGTGATATTAGATGATTTCCTGTGGCACACCTGGCAATCTCCCACGGCACACTAGTGTGCTGCGGCACACAGGTTGAAAATCACTGGTGTAAAGGATATTAGCTTGTGAACTCAGGTACACTTCAGAAAACCATTGTCAGTTAACACTTTGTCACTACATCTACAAGTGACAGTTCAAACTCTACCATGCAAAGCTACTTTGCCCTATTTGGGTTTTTTTAAAAGGAAAGGTGACGTAATTCTGTGCTCCCCAGCTTTTCGGAACATGTTGCAGGCATCAAATTCAAGATGAGTGAATATTTACAAAAAAAAAAAAAAAAAAACCCGAACTCAATAAAAATGATAAATTACGAAGTGTATCTGTTTGGACAATAGATATCTCTTCTTTGCAGCATATCAAAATGAATGACTGAAGGATTTGCAGATCATTGTATTATGTTTTTATCAACAATTTACAAAATGTACCAAAATCATTGTCATTGGAGTTGTATGTGTGTATATGGAGCATTCTAAAGAAGTGGGCCAAATTGCAGTCTTACAATGCTAATCATGTAAAAAATAAAAACAAAAAAAAACAATTAGGTGTTGAAACTTTGCATACAAACAAATATCATGTTATGATCTATTTTACCACACAACATTAGTTGAGATTCAATGAAACAGAATGTTAAAAATCATGTTTCATACGTCACTTTCTATAAGGAGGTGGCTATCCCAACCTCCAACACATGCATTTCAATTTATGAAAAAGACATTCAAATGAATTTTGCCAATTTTTCAGACACTCTATTTTAAGAGAATTTTTTGGTTTCCTTTAAAGGGAAGTTGAAATATTCAAATTGATTTTGAAGATACAGTCGTGCCTAAACGTTTACACCCCCTCAGAATTTTCTTTGACCCATGGTTAGAGGTTGGGTGAAGACATTTATTAACAAACAAATGTGTTTACTCTTTTTTAATCATAATGACAACAGCAACTTCAAAAATGACCCTATTCATTTTTTTATGCACACACACACTGTTTACAAGATGAGGATGGTTACCTTTAGTAGACATTCAAACACATTCGTGTTAACTTTTGTGCATTTATCAGGCCAAAACCACCAGAGTTGTGTAAACTTCTTAACAGGGTCATTTTTGAATTTTCAATTGCCCTTATGATTTTGAAAGAGTAAACTTTTTTTTTTGTTGTTTTTTTTGTTTTAAATAAATGTCTTTACCCAACCACTAACCATGAGTGATAGAAAGGATTTTGTGTTATCATTTATATTTTCTGACAAAAGGCCAAAAAATCAGAAATTCTGCTGGGGGTGTAAACTTTTGGGCACAACTGTATTATATTAATTAAAAGTCTTTATGTAAAAAATCCTGTCCCAAGTTTTCATGTCACTACCAAAACTCAGTTGGTTAAGGTCTGAAGGTAGAGTCTGGTTTTATCAACAGCCCCAGAAGTTTTACCAAGAAGAGACATAACCTTCCTGATCATCCATGGCCAATGGTGAGAAGTTTGTTTAAAACATGATTAAGTGCATGCCCTCCAAAGTCTGAAAGTCAGTAGGGGCATTTTTGGAGCATCACTTCCAAAATGCAATTTCTGCAATGAAAGAAGCACTTTGATTTTAATGCTTCATCTCAGTACAATAGTTTAAACTGTAATTTTTAGCCTTTTTGTGCCATGCACTGTCACGTTACGCCGACAAATAGCATGAAATGTGACTACCGAAACAAATGGAAATGTTTCTGTGATGACATGATGGTTTCGGTTGTAACAATGTATGATTTTAACTCTTATTTTAAGTAAGTCTTACACAAAAAATACAGAGAAACACATGTCATACAGTCATGGACAAAAGTATTGGCAACCCTGGAATTTTTCCAGAAACCCCCTCCCTCCCAGATATGGTTGCAATTACAAATGTTTTTGGTATGAATGTGTTTATTTCCTTGATGTGCATTGGAAAAATTGAAATTAAATTATTTACCCACACCTCTAAAACGCTGCTAATGCTGCTATAAAATACTACTCAATAATGCACACAAGGATATGTTTGGAGAGTGAATTCCAGCATTATCATTATTAGTTATAGGTGGTTGTATGTAATTAAGACATCTTGTCATACCTGAAGAAACTAACACCACCTACTTTCAGGGTTTGATCAATCTCCAATGCAAAACCCCAAGCTTAAAACTGACAATGAAACACATCATGTTCAAGCTTTGGGCAACCACCTGCTTTCTAACCTCTGGCAGTTGACAAGGTAATTTTGTAATAATTCAAAGCTATTAACTGGACTTGAAATGCCTGAATTTCAATTCTTTTTAAAACATGGTAAAATTTGGGTGCTGCAAAACTTTTGACTGGTAGAGTACAGTTAATTGTTTTGTGAAATGATGAATTCATGATGATGTTGTGAACATGACACACTTTTTAAACAATATTAATCACTCTTGACTTCAAAATCCTTGAACATGGACCTGGGGTGTTGCCATGGCAGCTTAGAAGAAGTGTTGACATCCTCTTTTGAAGCTATTATTATGACCACCAAGTGAAGTGCCAGATCTGAACGAGATTACTCAATAGTCAAATATGTAAACATTAGAGGTGAAACAACCACTTACATTAACCATACACAGAGCCACATTAACACAGTTTATTGTCCTTTGGATCTGATATTAGCCAATAAAATAAAAAATAAAAAAACCCAACTAAAATAAAAAGCAAAAGCATTATATAAATAGAACATGATTGAAATATAGTGGAGTTGAACATTCAACAATACAGGATTCACAGATCAATTCAGCCAGGATTACTTTTACAGTGGTGACATCAGCAGGGATAGGCTTTTTGGTGAGTCACCAAAATCACATCTAGAAGACCAGAGTAAACAGAGCAGATCGGAGCTCAGCTATACAGGCTCCCTTCAGAAACCAAGGCCCTGACAGAGAGATTTAATTAGGACTGGAACTGTTTATGGTAAAAAGGAGAGGGACGATACAGGGATGCTGGATGGGGTGAAGGAGTTATACAGCAGGGACTTCCATCCATGCCACTAAGGGAGCGTGGATGATCAAAACCCGCTGTCAGTAAATGTCAGAACCAAGTAGCGCAATCCAAAACTGAAATACACACAGCTAAAAAGAAGCAATACAAAGCCAACTGGAGTGAAACTGAGATCTATATCAGTCTCTCGGCTGACACATTTTACTGCACAGGACATTGCCAGGACAACTATGGGCTGTACAGTGGCAACTATTGTGCAAGTTAACCATCATATGGCTATATCATACCTCTACAGTTCATTGCTTCTGTAAACATTTCAATAAAGTCAATCAATCAGTGCCCTGTAAACAAATCTTTTGAGTTTCCCTACAGTCTAGTTAACCCTCCAGTTAACAACTGCCATACTACTTTTTCTCATCCCAGATGTCTTGGTTCACTGAAGTCACATTAGGTGACATATAACTTGGTTTTGATTCTAATACAGTCATGGAGGAAAGTATTGGCACACCTGGATTTTTTTCAGAAAATACACCATTTCCCCCAGAAATTGTTGCTATCACGAATGCTTTTGGTATGAATGTGTTTATTTCCTTGTTGTGCGTTGGAAAAACATACAAAAAAAAAAACTGAAGAAAAAAGCCAAAATGGACACAATTTTACACAATGCAAAAATTGGGCTGGACAAAATTGTTGGCACCATACTAGAACTGTGGGTAAATCATTTAATTTCAAGCAGGTGATGCTTGTTTAAACTAAGCTTTGGCAAATAACAGGTGCTTTAAAAATCACACCTGACGCCAGTTAAAATGTATAAAAGTTGACTCAGCCTTTGAGTTGTTGAGTTGCCTTTGTGTGTCACACCAAGCATGGTGGGAAAAAAAGGGCAGAGAAGTGTCTGAGGACTAAAGATGTGAAATGATTGAAAAATATCAACAACCTCAAGGCAGTGTTGTAGTATACCAGTCCAGGGGTCTGTTTCACAAAGCAGGTTTAACAATCTCTGGGTTAAATCCTGAACTCTGAGTTGATCTCCTCTGAGACAGACAACCCTGAATTTTTGGTTCCAGAACAGCGGATTTGAGTTTGTTTGATCAACTCGGAGTAGTTTCACCTGTAGTTAAGCATGTGCACCACTGCTGTAAAAAGACAGCATTAGTGGAGCCCCGATTCAACGAGTCACCATGGCAATGGGGAAGCGGAAGGCAGTGTTTTTTTTACCCTGCAAGAACTGGAAATCTTAATGCGCTCATACAGAGAATTTTAACATGATTTTAGGAAAAAGTGCAACACCACAGCAGCTGCAAAAGAGAGGGAGACGGCGTGAGAGAACATCGCTGCTCTGGTCAATACGTAAGTTTAAATGTGGTCCTGCAATCACAATAATATTATATATTTTATGCTGATGATGTATTACTTTTTCTCCAGAACTCACAAACATCTATCTCTCATACAATCACAACCATTAATAAATTCTCATTAATTTCTGACTATTCTATTAATTGGTCAAAAACTACTGTACTGCCTATTAACTGTACTTTTCAAAATATCCCAGATATTAAACTACATTCAGGTAATATTAAATACTTAGGAATAAATATTTCCCCCAGTCTCTCTGATCTAATAAAGCTAAACTATACCCAGCTCTTAAAAATAATTGAGGACGACCTCACACGGTGGAAATCCTTACCCATTTCACTTATGGGGAGAGTTGCCACCATAAAAATGATGGTTCTACCTAGAGTAAACTATTTATTCTCAATGATCCCCACAAAACCTCCTTCCACCTGGTTTAAATCATTAGACTCATTTATCAACAAATTTCTCTGGAAAGACAAACCCCCG